>VUQR01028790.1:3727-17084 GCA_015108515.1 Hemichromis elongatus
TAGAGGAGGAAAACCAAAAATGATAGTAGCTCCAGTGCTTCACTAATCGTATTCTAAAAACACTTCAAGGAGGATCTCATCAGGGCCAGGCCAGATCGCTCAACAGTGATGTGATAGCATCAGCCACACAAGGGTAAATTAAGTCAATTTGTTTATTAGTTTGATTTGTAGTTTTCGTGATTAATATAATTCATTAATCATTTTAGTTAAAACCTAACACTGATATTATGAGGCGCGCGCATAGTAACATTGTGTGGTTTTTCTAAAAATGTTTCTGTTATATTAATTATGTTTCTCTTTCTTCGAGTTACCTGGGTTTGGGTGGTGGCTGTTTCCTGTCTGGGCAAACGGCGTGACTGAGGACTCAGAAAACGAAATGCCTGCTCAGCAGGACCAACCATGTTTTCTTAGAAATAGGGGTGTTTTAGGTTTACTTTGATTATTTTGTATCTAGTTAGTATTAGTGTCCATTTTTGTTTCCCCCTATTGTATGTAAATGGTTTGGTCAAACCACTATAAAAGCTACCCTGTCTGTCTTTGTAATTAGGTCTGTTTGAGTTAAGTTGTGTCTACTTTGTTTGTTAAATTTCTGGAAATGGCTTTTTTTAGAGTTATATTTAGTTGACCTCTTTTATCGGCCCACTAACTTTACTTTTGAATTGTCTTTTGATCTTTTTTTTTGAGGGTTAAAATAAAGAAATCCACTTTTTGAAGATATTTTTCTGTGTCCTCTATGCCTTGGCTGCTTGATCCCTCACAAGTGATGTTGTCCTTTTGCCTTCAGAGCTGCCTGAATTGTTCAGGGCACAGACTCAACAAGGTGCTAAAAACATTCCCTTAGAGATTAGTTCCCTTTTGATGTGATCAGTATCACACAGTCGCTGCTAATTTGTCAGCGTCACATCTACGATTCAAATCTTCCTTGCCCAGACGTTTCAAAGGTGCTCTGTTGGATTGTTATCTGATGACTGTGGAGGTCATCTGAGTAGAGTGAACTCATTATTATGTTCAAGAAACCTAAGAGGATTTAAAATTTGTGACACAGCGATCAGAAGATGTGTACATTGGCCATAAAGGGATGGATATGGTCAGCAATAATATTCTGGATATTCACGTAAGGTGGTGCAAGTTGTAGACTCAGTTTCCTGTTCTTAGCTGACAGAAGTGACACCCAGTGTGGTCTTCTGCTTCAAGGATCAACATGTTATACATTCAGAGATGGTCTTCTGCATACCTTTGCTGTAACAAGTGTTTACTTGAGTTATTGTTGCCTTACTGTCAGCTCTAAGTTATCTGGTCCCTCTCTCCTGACCTACTGCATCAGGTATTTTTGCCAGAGAAATGCCACCATTTTTATGACCATTCCCAGTAAACCCTAAAAAGTATTGAGTAGGAAAACTCCAGTACGTCAGCAGTTCCTGAAATATTCAGACCAGCCCATCTGGATTCAGCAACCATGACACATTCAAAGTCAGTTAAAGGATCCTGCATGGTTTGAACTTTAGCATGTTGTCTTGAGGCCATGCAAATGGCTGATATGATATTTACGATACCAATTATTGAACAGGTGAACCTAATGAAGTGTCTGGCAATTTGGCACAGCCAAATTAAAACTGCAAGCCTTATCATGGCTAACTTTAATGTATGTAAAAATGTAATGTCTTTTCAAATTTTACAGTCATTTGTTGTACAAATGAACTGCAGCTTCAAACATCCCCCACAGAAAGTCATTAGCATTGGTTCAGTGTCATTTTACTGTCCCTTGATGCTTTGAATAAATGCTATTTCAGAGTCTCCTCCACTCTGCCAAGAATAAAGCCCACAGGGGGAACAGTTAATCCTTGTCCATCTTGGCACATTAAAAAAAAGGAAAGCATTGGCATATAATTCTGGCACTAAATACTGGTACTGAAGCGAAGGTAAAAACACTCGCCTACCACTGCAAAGATCTGAGTTAAATTCTTGGCAGCTAGCCGCGTGCTTTGGTAAGAGAGTTTAAGTGGAGAGCCATTAATAATAAAGTTTAATATAAACATTGTATGGGTTTAGGAGGTTTGGGTTTTCATCTTCATCATTTGATTTTGGTTAATGAGATGATTATGATATTACACAGGTCGTCATGACTGGCTCAGAAATGGGTTTTCTTTGAAGGGTGCCTGTGGGCTCCCTTACAGATAGGGTGAGGAGCTCAGTGATTTGGGAGCCACTGCTCATCAACATCCAAAGAAGCTAGTTTTTCCTAGTTTTCTAGAACACATTTCCTAACACAGTTCCTATAGCACATGCTATTCTGAGCTATGTTTGCTGCTTTTACCATGCCAAGCCATCATTTTATAGTACCAAAAGGTTTTTTCATATTTCATTGTTGGTTGCACAACAATCAATTAACACATGTCATCATCACGTTCACCTGAAGCTTCCCAGCTAATTAACCAGGACTTTGATCTCCAACCCAACTTACCTCTACTAAGTGTGAGGAAAATGAGGGAGAGAAAAGCTAATGAAAGTGTCATCTTGTACTCACCCAACTGAAGATGGTAGCTTTTGGAGTGGGACAACTCATTCGCATGCTGATTCAAACTGAGGGCTAAAGAACAGCCACTAGTGTTTGTCTATTTTTAACGGTCTTTAATAGCCTTAAAGACAAAAGTCAAGGTGAAGTAAAAATTTTACATGACTGATGTCTCCACCAGTCTTCTGCCAACTGTCTACTAGAATCACTGAGAGAATGAGAAATTGATGACCCCATGAAGGACCTCTGCAGGATGAGATATGAGCTGTGGCTCGAAGGCAGGGCTCTGGCTGACAGCTGAATGACAGGGGTTAAATGATATCGAGGGAGACAAGCCTGGAAGTGTAAAACTAACCCTCCTGGATTTTCACACCTTGTGGAGACCAGGTGTTGCTAAATTTCAAACACATTTTTATTACTGACCTTCAATTGTCCCTTGAAACATTACTGGGAAAAGTTATAGTTCAGTGGTGGTAGTGCGTTGGCATTTTGTGGCCAGCTAGGAACTGCCTGTCTACCTGCTGAGCATCTGTTGTCAGATGGAGACAATATCTATACCACGGTGCAACCACTGAATTTGAGCCTGGTTGTTGGTCCATGATGAAGAAGAGCCAGAAAATAAGACTCAAAGAGCTGGAATGAAATGGATTGGAGCACTGCCTGTACTTCTTTCGCAGGATATTTTTGATCTTTGATGGGGGGGTTTTTCCCACAATTTTCCCCTTCCTGGTGAACTTCACTGTCATTCCCTTTTCTGTTTGATGTTGACTGATGCACAGTGCCATGCACTTGGACTGCATGGAAGTTTGCATTGGTTGAAAATCACTCTCTGCAGGCAAATACATAACAAAATTGACACTGCAGAACAGTATGTATGAAGCTTAGACTGCAATCAGACATGGTCAGCTGGAGATAGATTGACCAAATAGTCATTCCTATTGTACTTCTTCGATGTCAACTTGAAGTACGCTGCCTGGGATGCACATGCAGTTGAATTATAAAAATATTATGATGAATTATAAATTCTCAGTGGACGGGTCTGTGTGGTCATGGACATCCCCATGGACCCTCAAAATTACCGTCTGATGATTTTACATCGCTAGGACCTAAGTGGAACCTAGTGGGCTTATGGAAGTATAAACCAACTAATTTCAAATCACTTGGAGATGACTTTGTCTGCCGTCATTTTCATTTGAGGTCAGCAGATTTTATCAGTTAACTATTTCTGCAATAACTCTAGGGTCATGAGATGAAGATGAGTTGAAAATGCCATATTTGCCTAATTTAAATGCTTTCATGCTTTAAATGCTACATTTATATGCTCTTTGAATGTCCTATTCTGACTACCTGGAAATGTCTGCAATGATCTGGATTGTCTCCACTGGGGCAATACAATGACAATATAATTCTGGGAATTTCCAGCATCTGGACAGTTTGACACAGAAGATGATGTTTGCTGAGGTCAATGGGTACAAATGGTCATAACAGGTTCTTCAGGTTGCATCATAGCAGCAGCAATGGAAGGTCTAAGTGGTTCACAGGGGGTTGACCTTAATTGCTACACCTTGGTAACAGAATGGTTTCATCACTTCTTTTAAATCCCAAAATGTCAAAAGACTCTTCACAGAAAGGGAAACTTGAATCCTTAATATGACAAATTTAAAAAGGGATCAGATCTTTTTTTATATGCTTGTTTGCCTTCAGCATTGGGTCTTAAGTAATTTTAGTGACATGATACAACTACAAAGTAATTTAGTTATAAAGTCACATAGTTATGACAGTTTTACAGGTATAGTTGCACCATAATGTAATAAAATCAGATTTTTTTCCCCCCTGGTCATTTTCATTAAATCAGAACAAGGTCAGTATTTGGTAATCCTTGTATTGGTTCACTAATTAGCTCGTTTCCCTTTATCATTTTAAGGGCTTGCCTTATCATTTTACTGTCACAGAATAAAAACCAAACACTGAATAATTTGCATGTCATGTTGTTTTTCCTGGAATGAGGGTAGCTCTTTCCAGAAGCAATAAGTATTAGGATTAACCTTATCTTGACACCCTTTATAAGGATGCAGTCACACCATAACTGTGTCACAGCCCTGCAAGTCTAAGGATGGATTCTAGACGCACTGACTGCCTGACAAAGCCTCTGTCACGGCTTTTTGAAAATCTCGGATCAAAAGTAGGATCCTATCCATTATATTTTTTATTGGTTCCTGTGTTGCTCTCACTAGCACTCAGCGGGGGCTTCATTTTTCTCCAGGAAAGACAGGACAATGGTCTTGAGCGCCAGTTTACGCCAAGTAAAGGACCCTCAAAGGCAACCAGAGCCTTTGTAAAAGAAAACTTTCCCTACAATTCCTCCATGTTCTCTGAAAACAGGCAGTATGACAAAGGCAGCTTTGCATCCCTCATTGCTGTGTCTAGGAACAGCCGTGACCTACTGGACACACATGTTTTAGAGGACATCATCTCACTCAACAATAAGATCCTTGATATAACTGTGGACAATGGCAGACTGGGCTTCAATGAACTGTGCGCCAAAGCCAACGGAGAGTGTGTTTCAAACATCATCCTGGAAATTCTCAGCGCTAGTCTCACCGATCAAACCAGCATCACCTATCCGGTCCACACGCACAAATCTACTCCAGTCTTTCTAGGTGCAGTGCTGGGTGGTGTTATTACAGGTGATAGCGGCTCAGTCAGAAGTGCTCAAGCTGTAAAACTTTTCTACTACTTAGATGATCGGGAAAGCACAGCTGAAGCTTCAATATTATGGCTAAGGGAATTCAAAAAGCTCCTATCAGACAACACAGACAGCAATCACATTTTTGTGAGTATCACACCATTGCTCATGTTTTATTATTCATTTTCTTTTTTTTTAATTTTAAGGTTAGAGGAAATGACAAGTCCACTCTAGTGTATCTGAATGTTTAAAGGCAAACAGAGTTCCTTGGGTGTATTTATTCGATGCGTATTTATGATGAACTATTTTTCTGTTGAAATGCTTTGCAAAAGCCACGCATACTTTTAACCACACCATCAAACGATGCTGTTTGTGTTTGGTAATGAGTATTATTATTTTTTAAATATGTCTTTCATAAATCTTGACAAAAATCGCCACTGTGTTGGCAAACTTGTGCTTCTAGCATGGTTGCAAAAACTGTGGCAGAAACAATGACCTCAATTTAGCCACAAAGAGACTTAAAAAAAGAAGACAGAAAATAGTCCCAGGGTGATCAAAATTGACTACAAGAACAAACAAAACAAAGAAAAAACAGCTTAAAAAAAATAAATTTGCCAACAAAAATCACAAGTAATCCAAAATATCCATTTGGAAAAATTAAACGACATAAACGACACAAAAAAAAAGATCCATTTGAGGGACTACAGAAAGATTTTAAAAGATAATGAACGAAATCATCAAAGGAAACTAAAAAAATGTAATAATCCCAAACTGAGCCATTAAGACAGTATTCCTGAATAATGGAGTCATTTATAACCTGAAAACGGCTGTAATGTTAACTAGGCACACGTTTCTTTTAGTTGGCAGATGTGCTCCAACATTAAACCTGCTCACAACAGGGTCTGAAGATTTCCTTGTTGGACCAACATTGTATGATTTGAATAACGAGAAACACTTCTGCTGGGTTTCTTTTCAAAGTATTGCACTGCTGACACTTAGTGTCATTGTATCCATGAGAAGACTTTTCTACAGTTTGCTTCCAAAAACTGGGTAATTCAATCCAAAACAGTCTAAGTAGAGGAACAAGCTAGTGTTACAGGCCAGAGGAAAGATCTAAATATTTGACTTTTAATTGGATCTCTCCTTTTAAATCCAAGCTGTTAGGTAAGACTGATGTAACAGCTGCCAGGACTTCCGTGTGCAATGATTTTTTTGTGACTTAAACGCTCATGCTGACTTCCTTCTGCTGTGCTCTTTTGTAGGTGTCTTACTACACCTCCAAATCCAAGCAGGATGAGATTGACAGTCACACCACAGATGGCTTCCCCCTTTTCCTCATCGCTTATGCCTGTGCTGTCACCGTCTCCGTGATATCCTGTCTGAGGTAAGAAGTGATCAGCAACCGTCACGCAGTAAGTGGCAGAATCCAGGATGCAGACCGCTTATAATTTATTAATATGAGACTGACCCGGTCAGATTACATGTAGTGCAGTAGTGTGCAAAACAATTCACATTAATTTCTTTTAAAATTACTTTTTGTTTTGAGCTATTTTCATGTAGATTACAAAATTTGAATTCATAATTGCAGTGATAATAAAAAGAAATAGACCTTTAAATTTTAAGGACAATATAAAAGTAATCTGGTCCTTACCGTATACAGAAATACAGCCTGAGGTGAACAATAACTAGGTTTTATATCAGTCTATTTCAGTGTCTTTATTATTTAACAAAACCTAAACTGAAGTTGAATCTGGAGCTGAAGAAGTGTGTGAAAACCTAACTACACCCTCAGGATTCAGAAGCTTGTAAGACCACCTATAACAGTAATAATCTGAAGTAACCTTTATTGATTGTTTTGCAACGTTGCTTCAGCTCATTGGAAATTTTTGAACCATTTCCCAACATTTCAGTCAGGTTGATGCCTGGATCTGGATGATGACCCACTTTCAGTTTTAGCTGTCAGATGACCTCACATTTGACTCTAGAGTACTTTGGTATATAGAGGAGTTCATGATTGATTCAAATACTACAAGGTGCCTAGCTCCTGTTGCTGCGAAACAAGTGCAAATTGTCACCCCTCTTATTAAACAATGATAGCCATAGACGTGCTTGGTTGTTGAATATCAAGCTAGAGCCAGAAGCTCAGTCAAAGAGAGAAGTTAGCCTAGTGCTGTCTTGTGGTAAAGAGTAATAATGTCTCACTTAAATCTTTTGTACTTGGAAAAGTTGTTATTGCGCTTTGATTTGTGATCCAACTGAAGAAACACAATCTCAATTACTGAGCTTTAGAGCTTCACAGTTACACATAGGAAGCATCTTTTTTTTTTACCTTTATCAGAGCCCAGTCAGCTTCTTCCCAAACATTGTTTCCAGTTTTCATAATCAAAGCAGCTGATGCCTCTATCTTTGAACTATTTCAAGATAGAAGATCGTATAGTGAACAGCTATACTTACCTAATGCTGGACAATGTTTTTAAAAACAGTTTATGTCACGTGAAATGTCCTCTGTTCTCTGAGACTGAAACCCTCCTCACTATCAAGATTAGGTCAAACCTTTTTTTGGCAACACTTATAGGTAGGGCTTGATCAGGTGACCCCGAATCCTCCTTTAGTCACACTGCAATAGTTATAGGCTGCTGGGGGCTTCCCATGATGCACTGAATACTTCTTATTTACTCACTCACTCTTTTTAATACACAATACAGCATTTAATCATTGGTTATATTACTCTGGTTGTCTTCCACAGTCCGTCTTTGTTTTCTTCCCATCACCCCATCTGGTAACAGCAGATGACCTCCCCTCCCTGAACTTGGTTCTGCTGGAAGTTTCTTCCTGTTAAAAGGGAGTTTTTTCTTCCCACTGTCACTGAGTGCTTTCTCAAAGGGGTTTTCTCTGTGTTATTGTGGACTCTTTGCTTTACTAGTTTCTTGACTTATTACAACTAACCAACTTCAATTAATCAATAACACGCTGTGCACCTAATCAGTAAAATTCTTACTTACTTTTGAATTTACATAAAAATATTTTTAGAACATGGTTTTACATATTGGGTTAACTTAGACCTGGCTGTGTTTACCAAATTATTATTTTTTTTTTTAAAAATGTATGAAATCCTCCATATTTTTCTTAAAGGAACTACATTTCTACATTTACCTGAAATTTAAATTTTTTATAATCTTATTCCACAGATTTTTAAGGCTTTCACGTGGTTCTGGATATTTAACCAGGGAATAATTACAAAAACTGGGAAAATAACATATAACTTGGAAAACAAGGAAAGATAATAATTAACAATCAGGTCAATATATTTACCTTCTGTTTCAGATTTTATGACAGGACATTTTCAGTGAGTGTGATAGCTATTGTTTGTCAGCTTTATGGCTCAGATTGTGTCAGCTAATGTTACCTCTGTATTAACTATGAACACGAGGCTTTTAAAAAAAAATGCAAGCTTCACAATAAAAGATCACATTTTGGAAGTTGTTTTGTTATAAAACATCCAACAATGATCCTTTACAGGCTGCTCAGAAAAACTGGACCTTGGACTTAATTCATTGTTATCTTTTGTCATCTCTATGGATTTAAATACAATCTATTCCTCCTTGGCAGGCTGGACAATGTGAGGAACAAGGTGTGGGTGGCTGTCTTCGGTGTCCTCTCCGCTGTGCTGGCTGTTCTCTCTGGTTTTGGCCTGCTTCTTTACATCGGAGTGCCGTTTGTTATCACCGTGGCAAACACTGTTTTCCTTTTACTTGGTGAGAAAAATTCACTCTTGGCTTCTTTCCTTCCACACTTTAGTTTTAGCTTTCAGCTGGAAGTGCAAAACCAACCAAGTGATTAAAAGTGTAATAAAAGTAATAAAGGTGACGACATAAAAAAAAGTTTCAGTGGTGTTTTATGAGGCGGTGACCTTATTAATTTATAAGCACGTGAGTCATGTGAGTACCGTAAATGAGCTCTTGCTGCTAATCATTAGTTTTATGGCTAATCTTCATCGCTATCAATAAATATACACTAACCCCACATTCTCTGGAACCCTGTGGACTTATCTTTGGACCAAGGTCACGTTATTTACTCTTTACTACAAATACATAGACACAGTATATCGTTACACAGTCTCACACAGCTCTTGTTAGGTGCACCGAATTATGATGAGTGCCAGGCTTATTTACGCCCGCTCATTTCAGGAGATACTCCCTCTTGTGGTGTAACAGAGGAATAACTATAACTACCCTTCCAGCACTATGTTTCTTTGGAGTCTACAACCAAATAACATAACATATTTGAACAATCAGAACATTTTAACAAAATATAATATTGTAAATAAAAGATTATGGTATTATCACTAATGCCTTTCACTTTTTTTTCCAGGGATTGGTCTCAACAACATGTTCATAATGGTGTCTGACTGGCAGCACACACATGTGTACGACTCGGTCCCAAAGAGGATGGCTCACACCTACAAAGAAGCCATCGTGCCCATCACCATCACCGCTGTGACTGATGTTCTCAAGTTTTTCATAGGCGTCAAGTCTTACTTCCCATCCGTACAGGCCTTCTGCTTGTACACCAGCACTTCAATCATATTTTGTTACATCTACACCCTCACCTTCTTTGGAGCCTTCTTGGCTTTAAATGGGCGGCGGGAAGCCAGCAACAGGCACTGGCTGACCTGCAAGCGAATCCCATCAGACAGACCCAAAAACCGCTCTGAGCTATACAGCATCTGCTGCGTGGGAGGTGACTTTGATGAGAGCACTGGAGCAGAGAAGATGCAACCACTGAGTTATTTTTTTAAAGATTACTATGGCCCATTTTTGATCAAACCCTGGGTCAAGGGAATAGTAATCTTCTGCTTTGTAGCATATGTAGCTGTAAGCATTTATGGATGCCTCCATGTACAGCAGGGGTTTGAGCTTCATGACCTGGCAGCTGATGACTCCCTTGTTAACATGTTCAACAGGAAGGATAGGCATTATTTCTATGATTATGGCCCATCTGTGATGGTTATAATTAGTAAGCCTTTTCCATACTGGGATGAGACCAAGCGGCATGAACTCCAGGCATGCATTGAGGAATTTAAAGGGCTCCACTTTGTAGATAAAGACATTTTTTCATCCTGGCTGGACTCTTATTTGTTGTATGGGCAGGCCAATAATTTAACCCTCAATGATAAAGATGTCTTCCTCAAAAACCTTCCTCATTTTTTTGAGTTATTCCCTTTCTACCAGCAAGATGTGAACATCACTGGAGATGTCATCCACGCCTCCCGGGTTTTCATACAGACGGTTAATATTGACAGTGGCAGCATGGAACTTTATGCACTCAAAGGACTTCGGTCCACCTCAGATGGTTGCAGAGCATCTTCTTTATTAGTCTATAACCAGCAATTCATCTTCTTTGACCAGTATGATGTTGTAGTGAGCAGCACGATCAAAAACGTTGGTGTGATCACAGCTGTGATGTTCATCGTCTCTCTCTTACTTATTCCTAACCCTGTCTGCTCGTTCCTGGTGACTTGTTCGATTGGTTCAGTGACTGTAGGTGTGACCGGCTTCATGGCGCTCTGGGACATCAGTCTGGATTCCATATCCATGATCATTTTCACCGTCTGCATTGGCTTCACTGTCGATTTCACCGCTCACGTGTCTTACGCCTTTGTCGCCAGCAAAAAGTCGGATCCCAATGCAAAGGCTGTGGATGCTCTCACACATCTGGGGTTCCCCATCCTCCAAGGTGGCTTGTCCACCATTTTGGGGGTGTCATTGTTGTCTGTATCAAAGTTCAACACCTTTAGAACATTTTTCAAGATCTTTTTTCTTGTCATGTTTATCGGGATGGTTCACGGCCTTGTTTTCATCCCAGTGATCCTGACAATATTCACATGCAAGTCAGAAAAGGATGAGAGCAAAGAGAACACTGTGAAAGTCACCAAACTATGACCAAAGTGGCTAAAGTAAGGCCTTTTAGTCAGGCTGATTTAGTTTTAAATTATATTAGAAATGTTGCTTTGAGAAAGGACATGTTACATGTTAAAAGACTAGAAGACTAGACTAAGACTAGAAACTGATACCTGTGCGATGCAGAGGGATAGCCGTGATTTTGTTTGAATGAAACATGCACCTGTGTAACATGTAATATGTGTAAGTAAAGCAATGCGATGTGTATTTTGTAATGTGTGAACATATGTGAATGTGTTGGTTTCCCTTGCCTTCTTTAGTTCTGTATGAAAATAAGATGAAAATCAATAAAGAGAAAGTATAAAAAAAAAGAAATGTTGCTTTGAAAATAAGTTAAGTCAGTATAATTTAGATTTATTTAAACAACAACCTCACAAGTGAAATTAATTCAAACTTTATAATGTAAGTTATTCATTTATGAATGCATTGTTTTGTCTGAATTAGAACTCCAAAATCTGACACAGTCCCCACTAAGCCCCTTTCAGTTTATGTATTCTTGTTTTTTAGACACATTGCAAGTGGCTGAAATAAACTTGTTTGATCTTGTTTAAGATGCTCCAATGATTTATTGACAAATGTAAAAAATACAATCAATTATGAACACTTACACTGAAGTGTTATTGACACAGGATCTCAGCTACAGTGAGTATTTTACAGTGCATTGTGGCATCCTTATGCTGTAACAGTGTCCCATGCTTGTGCATTCCAGGAAATAGTATGCTTCTCACTACTACTGGGTGCATGATAAATGGCGAACTGACTGATTCTAATATTGTGCCTTTCTTTGCACTTTTATGTCCACTTCAGCACTTAAAGCGCTTAATACAACATGCCGGATTAATTCATTCACACACCCATTCATACATGCATTTATTTTATGTCCAGGTGCTCTCCGTCTAACATTCACACACATTCAAACTCCTGTGAATGCATCGGGTGCAACTCGGGGTTCAGTATCTGAAGCAGCAGCGATTAAAAAGCCAACCTTCCAATTAATACATGACCTGCTCTACCTGAGATACAGCCAATTCCTGGCATAATAAGTTTTTGAACAATTAAAACAATGTTTCACAATGTGCACTGTAAAAAATGATTTTAAAATAAAATCCTTAAAGAAATATTCTGGGAACAAAGATGCCAGAAAAATACCATAAAATTTTCCGTATCTAGAATACATATGTTTTTTGATTTGTTTTGGGGGTTTTTACAGGATAATAAATTAAAATACAGTTGTTTTAGCTTTAAATTTACATGTAATCTTGTGTATTTTAACAGATGGTGTATATTAAATAAAATGTAGTTATGTGTGTAAAATCAATTAAATGACCTAATAAGATGGTTTAACCAATGACAGTCATTGGGTTTAACACTGGTCTAATACAGTCAATCAGGACAAACATTGCAGAAAAGTCTTGTTATTAGTAAGTCTTTGTTATGTAATTTTTATGTGAAAAGTTTTATTTTTATTCCATAATTAATCTAATAATACGATATACTACCCATTAAACAAAAGTCTAAATACTTTTAGGAAACTAGTAGATGGTTTAAAAATACAGCAACCTACGGTTTATTTTTGATTATGCTCTTAAAGTCTTTTAAAGGAAATGGTAAAAAGAAAGCAAAGCAAAAAAAATTTATATATTGTGGCGTGTTGGGGGAGCGGCTAGTGCTCTCCCATCATGCTTTGGGACATGTGCTGCTGTTTAGATGTTCTTGTTTTATTGTTATGGTTACATTACTTTTAACTGTTACTTGAATGTTGTGTTTACGCCGTGGTGCAGAGGCACTGACAGTTTTTGTGTTGTAGAGAGAGTGCTGTACCATGAGTGACTTTTGTTGTGCTGTTGTTGACCTTGAGGCAAATTGTAGCACAGGTGTTGTGTTAATAAAGTGCTCCTCCTACCAGTTTGGGGTTGAACAACAGGCTCAATCTCTCTGTGAGCTTCTTTGTTAAGATTCCTCTGCATGCCACATTGGTGTCAGAAGTGGGATTCCAAGAGCATGGCCACTATTCTGAAAGAGGAAGAGGAGCTAAGGAAGATTGAGGAGCTTATCACTCGCCTGGAAGTGGTGAATGGAGCACGACCGAAGAAGCGGGGAGAGCCCCGGGCAGCAGCAAGCCAGCCAGGGGAAGATCTGTTGGGCTTACCAGATGGAGCCTCACACCCCCGCCCACTGGGAAGCTGTCGGAGCCGCCAA
>VUQR01028795.1:0-11010 GCA_015108515.1 Hemichromis elongatus
AAAGCACATAACTGTTAATACACAGTAGAAACACATGAACACCATGTAACACATGACAAGCAGCAGGGGTGGGTAAGGGGTGAGAGAAGTAAGCCGAGGTAGACGCAGTCATCCTGCCCTGCAGCCTTCCAGCGCTGGGCCCAGACCTGCCGTCCGACTCGGCCTTGGAGATAAGCATACGAAGGCATTGGGAACAAAGAGTCTAAACACAGTTTGTTATCAGGGGAGAAATTGTTTTTTATGTTTCAGCTCCAGCCTTGAGATCCCAACTGGCGCCGATGTGATAGCCACATGAAATAATGGTGGTGTTCTTTCTTTAGTGCGACCAACTGCATGTCAAATTTTACAGTCGATCTAATGTCCATCACTGGTCTCTCTCATTATCTCCCGTTGGAGAGCCGTGAACCTCTCCCTGATGTTATCCAGCCTCACCGAGATGTTATCCAGTTTGTGCCCATAGAGTGTTCATGACAGCCGTGAGCTTCTCCAAGATGTAGTCAGTATTGCTGTTAAAAGTACTCACAGCAGCCGCAAGCCTCTCCAAGATGTCATCCGTGCAGCGTCCAATGAGCCCATTTTGAGAAGCTACGGCTTGCTCCACCATTCTAATCAACATAGCGGGCAGCGTTACTCTTCCAGGGTAAGGGAGAGAAGTAGACAAGACTAGACAGAGACATCAGAAAGCCAAGCAGGAAAGATAAGGGAAGGGAGAGGGAGAAAGTTCGACTGCCTTCGTCAAGAGCCAAAGCAGATGTGATTCTGCGGATGATTTCGTTGTTTACATTTTAAGTGCTGATGCAAATTTATTGACCATATGCCATCTAACAGTGGATGAGAGGCAAGGTACACCCAAGATAGTTTACCTCTGTAGCAGCTCCATCACAGGGCTAACACAGAGACCAAGTGTGAGTCACACAATAGAACGCAAACTCGACAAAGAGGCTTCTTCATGTGAGATACATGTGAAGGTTCTGTGCGCCATCCATAATAGGTTATTAATATTAAGGTTAATTTAGTTAGGTTTTTTTTCATTTCAATATATTAGTTATACCTGTATCATCATTGTTGTTATTGGTTACACAAATGCAGAAATGCTAGTGTTGACTGTCACAAGCTGCAGTTTGGACTGGAAGTGGACCCAAAGTGTTGGGAAAATTCCAAAAAGGAGATCCAGATATGAAACCAAAAGGGAGAGATACAGGAAAAAAGGTTCATATGAACATGCTTGTATGCAAATTGGGGAATATTTGGTTGGGATAATGAATTGTAGTGAATCAACATTATGTAATGATACCCTGGGTATGCTGAACTCCCTTCATAATACATATCACAGGAATATGGCAGTGCAGGTTTAACAGTCAACATGACACAGAGAGGGACAGGACTATTTATACCCAGGGAACTGATTTGTGATTTGAGGGGGACAAGGAACAGATGAAGACAATTAAGACAATGATAAGTGAAACTCAACATAAGCAAAGCTGATCTATAGTTATCAGAAACACCAGAATCACATCAGATACTGAAAGAAATGGTTCAAATAGTTTTCCCCTCATGGTTAGTGAGTGTAGTTTAGATGATTTTCCTCAGTAAATAAATGAAATTTTCTTGAAAAAAATAAATCATTTAAAAATGTTTCATTTTTAATGCCAAGGACCATTGTATCTGTCTAGGGCAGTAATGTTACACTCATGTTACTCCCGAGTTACTATAAAAAAATATGAACATATAGTGCAAGCTCTCAACTTCAAATATTATTTATTTATTTTTAATATTTCTTACTTCTGTGCAGTGGGCTTAGAGTGGAATTGCAGCACTAATGACAGCCCTTTGCAAAATGCATTTGTCAGGCCCAACAATAAACATATGTTTGTTTTTTATATTCACATTGATCAAGCACCTGATGCATGTTTAAGATGTAGAGTTGATGCACAGCTACTTTGTGTACCAAAAAATTTTAAAATTTACTTTTATCTCACTGGCTTAAGAAGTTTGAAAAGCTGATGAAGCAGTAATGATGAATAATAATGAATATAAGGGAACGTAATTGAAGCTGTGTGCCACTGAGTACAGAATGCAAGACAAAAGCTTACAATATTGTGTAGGTGCAAGGCTTTCTGAATGAATACCGAATACTTTATAAATTAATAATTTTCTGTCTTTTTTGCTTCAGGAATAAATTATGCCTCATCTTGTCTCTCACTCATATGCAAGCTCATGGTGAATTTGCACAACCTGCTACACAAACACAAATCTCTACATGTATAGGAGATATGCCTGCTCATATGCACACATTAAACGTATCATCTTTAAAGATACCGTACTCAGTACTACAGGGCAGCTGACGACTACGCAAACATTCTTGCTTTAAGACAGGCAGTTCAATGAAGCATGGTGGATCAAGGCTGAACCACAGAGTTAAGACACTCTCCTGAAAAATTAATGACCAAACACAGACATCTACATCATGTAAACACTACAAATAAGATGTCTCTATCAGCAGAAAGCAGAAACAGAGCAGGTTAACGATCTAGTTTTTATGGGTGGTGCTGAACAAAGGCGGTGAGCCTGAATTATGCAGCAATCTCAGCAAAAGCCATGAGCTAGTTATAGTTCGTGTTGCTCCTAATTTGAGTTTCTTGTGAAAACAAACCCTCTGAGTACACACAGCCGCACTTTCAGTTACATGAAGACTTGTTTCATAGACACACGAGCAGACAGACACACAAATTTGTGCTTAATGCACAAAGCTGGCAAACCTATGGCATAACTTTCCTCAGGGGAAATATGGTGGAAGAAAGTTTCTGTGCAAAAGTAATTTAAACTTTGTGCATATAAAATGATCATATCTGTAAATGCAAAGTCAAATAATGCAAAATAAAACTGATTAGTAAGGCTTATGAAGAAGACTTAATTAAGACGTGAAAGGGTTTAAGCAATAAAAGATAACTGAAAATAAATAGGATGAAAAGTGAGGTTTCTTTTTTTTTTTTTTTTACAGCCAACAATCAGTAGGACTAAGCATGTTTGTATATGACAGTTGAATTAAATGCTGTTACAATCTGTTTTAATTATTAAACTATTGTACAGAAGTGACTAAATATGTTTCTATTATGGCAAATATTTTTGTGTGAGTGGCCTTTTCAAATTACGTGTTTTGGGGTTGCTGCCAGAAAGTGTTTGAAACCTGTTACTGTCCAGGTGTGAAAAAGAAAGTTTTTGAAATCTGTCAAGCTCTCCTTTTGTTCCCAATCTTGACAGACCTCCTTATATCACATTCAGTCACTAGTTCAGCCAAATTATCATCACACATTCCGAAAAAACATTTGATGTGTTATGACCATTGGGTGTATATAGATAAGGCATCTAGCCATGACTGCAACCACTGGTTTGTCAAGCTATTTCAACAAGCACTTTAGATTTCTATTGTTTTTGGAGAAAGTAAGAAGCTAAAAGTAACAGCAAATGCTAGCAATCAAGGTTAGCAAGACTGTACGGGTGCACTGTAAAAACAGAGATACCTGCTAAATAGGGCTGATGCCCAACATATTTGGATAAGAGTCTCTTGTTCAAAGTAAGACATATTATGTATTTGCAAATTACATTAAAAATACTCCAAGGCACAAACACTACACAAATATCTTTAACATTTGGCAGCTAGCAAGATTAAGCTTTTCTAGAAGCTATCCATCAACTGCTGTCTATACTGGGATCTATTTGTTAGTCCACCACACAAAATTTTTTATATTTGTGTCACCAAAAGTAACCCTTATTACAGTTAGGATGAACTGAATATTAGCTATACAGACTAAAAAACGTTCCATTATTCAGTTTTGTAAACTTGCTTATTTCTGCTGTATTTTAACATGAGTCTATTCAGTTTAAGTATTTATATATTTTATTTTGATTTTATATTCAATTATATTTATATTTTATATATTAAAAAGCCTCAGGGTGCTTTTTATTGTAAGGTAAAAACCCTACAATATTACAGAGAAAACAAAAAAAGCCCCAACAATCAGATGACCCCTATGTGTGAGCTCTTTGACAACACTGGGAAGGAATCGGCCCATGTTAATAGGAAGGAATCTCTGGCAAAACCAGGGTGATGGAGGGGTGACTATCTGTCGTGACCAGTTGGGCGTAAAGGGCTGCTTTCTTGTATTTGCACAATGTCTCTAAAATAAGAAACCTCCTGTCACAGAGCGATGCTGAATAACTAGTTCATGCATTTATTACTTCTTGGCTGGACTAATGTAATTCGTTATTATCAGGATGTCCTAAAAACTCCCTGAAAAGCCTTCAGTTGTGTCAGGGCCAGCAAGAGCTGACTGTGTGTAGAGTGGAAAATGTACCCAAATGCAGACAAAAAAACTAAAAATGGAACGCAACTTGAATAAACAAAAAGCGAGCCCTTTTTCTTTTCTTTTTTTTCTCTTTGTTGTTACCCTCCATCTCCTCTGTATAATGTCTAAAGAAAAATAATAAAAAGAAAGCATAAAAAAAAGTGAGCCCTTTATTAGGGCTGATAACATGAGTACAAAAAACAGGGTTAAAATAACAGGGACAAAAACTGAAACCTAAACGAGAAGAAACTAAAGCATGACAGCTGTGACAAAAGACAAACTCAGGGCAGGAGCATGCGAGAAGCTATGAGAAACAAACATGGACATGGAACGTAAGCATGACCTGAGCTGAATCATGAAATACCTGAGTGTGATGTGATATCGAGGGAAGGAACACAGATGACCTGACAAAGACTGAATTAAAGCACACAGAATGAATACATACAGGAGGTGATCAGGGAAGTGGAAACACATGGAGAAACAGCTGACACAAATGAACATAACAACATCACAGGGGAAGATTAAAACTAAACACATTGAACAAAGAAACACAATGCTTTCAAAATAAAGCAGGAAACACTGAGAGACGTAGACATGGCACACAAGCTTGAAAAAGATGAAACACACAGAAAAGAAACACAGAAAATACTGACACAGAAGACAAGAACAGACTCACACAAGGGGACGACAACCTAAACTAGAATCAAACTCAACTAAATCCTAACTAAGTAATACCAACAACACAACAACTTGACATATAATGTAAGAAATCAAAAAATATAAAATAAGCTCAAAATGCTCAGTCACAGACCCAGCCCCTGACAAGTTGATCCAAAATGCTGCAGCAACAGTACTAACAAGGACTAGAAAGAGAGAGCATACTTCTCATATATTGGCTTCCTCGTCATTGACTTCCTGTTAAATCCTAAATAAAATTTTAAAATTTTATCATCAACACACAGGGTGTTGTTGTACCGTATCACCCCATTAGAGCACTCTCAGATGCAGGTTTACTTGTTGCTCCTCGAGTATTAAAAGTAGAATGGGAGGCAGAGCCTTCAGTTCTCAGGCCCCTCTTCTTTGGACCCAGGTTCCAGTTTGGATTTGGGAGTCAGACACTCTCTCTACTTTTAAGATTTGGCTTAAAACTTTCCTTTTCAATAAGTAGACAGTTAAAGCTTGATCAGGTGTCCCTGAATCCTCCCTTAGTTACACTGCAATAGATGTAGGCTGGTGGGGGATTCCCATGATGCATTGAGTGTTTCTTCCTTCATCCTTCCTTCTTCATATTTATTCTTGAGTTTAAGTTGATGCAATATCTAGACATGACCATGGTATATTCAATCTAATTAAAAAAAAAAAAAAAAAAAAAAAAAAAAAAAATTTCTCAAAAGAGCAACGCAACAACCCCAAACAGCCATCAAGTATTTAGTTAAAGTGTACCCTAAGTAAAGGCCATCTTGCTGCAGTGGCCAGTTGGTAATAAGATCACCAGTGTGATACAAAAAAAAAAAGGTCTTTAATGTCAAAATACAAACCTATGCTTTCTGCATTTCCTATATCCCAGGGAGAGAAATGAGCCTTATCTTTGAGAAAGGTGGCCATCCATCAGCAATTTATCTCAGTTTATCAGTCTGCCCAAGTCGAAATGTGCAATGATGTTGGACATTAATCAAATCCTGACACCTCACATTCAGGACTGAGACATGCACCCTTTCTTCCGGCCCAAATCTGGTCATTGTCCTGCTTGGGCTCTATGGCTGCAGATTTAAATCCAGGCGGTGTTGGGTGCCAACATCAGACTGCTAGAGGGCGCTGTCATGATAAAAGGGCATATAAAAAGTGCAGAGACCGTGCAATGAAAATCAAAAAACAACACATTAAAAGTCTTGTACTTCAGCATCTTCATTACAGTTTTATTGTGGTAAATGTATCACTGAAGTGCTCTTAGAGGCTGCCCTGTGTAAAAGAGCAAAGATGAGAAGGATAGAAAGTTACATTTACTTTGTGTGTCTGTGTCAAGAATAATCTCATCATAGACAATGCTGCAGATCAAGGGGAGAGAGAGCGTCTTGTGGCGGAGTTCGTTTTCTCTTTTGCTAGACTCCTCACTGACCATTTATTCATTCTGTTTTAGAAATTACTGAGTGTTACTGATGTACTGAATCGAAACTATCACTGGAGCGAAGGCTGCCATAAATTGAGCATTTTGGACGCTGGCTGCTCAATCTCTCCGGTCTATATTCATGTCAAAGCATCGATCTAACGTGGACAGCCAAAGGTCTGTCTATGTAGAGCAAGATTTTAAGAAAAATCTGTCAGTGATGTAAGACCTTAATTCAGCCTCGGAGAGTAACCCCTGCAGTCGATCATAAAACCCTTTAGAGGACTTAAATTTTTCAGATGGATGAATATCTGGATACAAAATAGAAGGGAGCCAGATGTGACCCTGGAACAATTCCCTTCATTTTCTCTCTACTATCAAATATAATGGATGTTTTGTGGCTGCTCTTGGTTGAACTCCATTCTTTCCTTTATTTTTTTTATCATTACAGCAGAACATTTTATAAAGAGGAGAGCTATATGGATTTACACAAGAGATTTACTTTTTTCTTTTTTTACTTATTTTAAATGGAAAAACCTGGAACTTTAACATTAAGTTGATGGGACTTCAGCTGTCAGTAGCACCACGGTAGCACTGGATGATTCACATGTCATCATAGCTTATAATTTAAATACATTGTGCAAAGTAATTATATGCACATTCTTCTATCAGGTTGTTTTTTCACTGTCTCACATGTTTACACTCTTTTACTGTGACAGAGTGCCGTTTGGTGTTACCAGAGGTCTTACAGTGAATGTAGATGTGTTTAAAAAAAAAAAAAAGGTTTACGGCTTTTTGTTTTTTTTACTTTCATTCATCCATCTTCTTAACAGTAAGGTCAATGGGCCTGCAATCTATCTCATCTGGACATCCTAGATGGGTTACCATTCCATCACAGGGCTAACACAGTTAGACAGAGAGACATTCACACTTGCATCCACATCTATGGTCACTTTAGATTATCTTTACCTAACTGTTATCTGTTTTGAGTGTGGGACAAGGCCACAAAAACCACACATACCTTAATGCCACAGTTAACCAGCAGGTTGTTATGAGGCAACAGTCCTAATGAGTGCCTTTTAATTGTTTTTCTCCCTTCTTTACATTTAACTCAGTCATAAAATGTCACTGTCTTTCAGGCTCTTTTAGAGGCTATTTTTTTCCTAATTTTTTTTTTATAGTAAAAGGGCATTTTATTGTCTAGCACACCAGGCCGTGAGGGATGACTGAAAAAGTTCATTGTGAAGTATTTCTTTAACTGAAGTTTGACCCTTTTCAATAACAAATTTAAACCTTTTGCACCGGGACTTCAAATCATGAGACATGTCAGCAGCAATGCAATTACAGGTGCTATGCACCCTCTCCTTTGCACAGCTGACATCTTGAAGAGTGGGAATTCATGCAGAAAATTGCATTTTTTATGTTGCCCTCACACTGAGTGGCTGTAACATGTATGCAGATTCAGCTGCCTCAGAACATTCCTGTCACTGATTTGGAGCATATTCGAAATGGCTTAAAAGAAAAAAAAATATGATTCTTTAAGATACATACAGTGTACAGTGTAATATACGTGCACTGAGAGGTAAATCTTTGTCTTTTATGCGATCATCTGTTTTAATAATGTCCACTGATGGATGATGATGTTCTGAGAGAGCAGCTCTAATGTGTTCCCACTGCTAATGTTCAGATTATAACCCGCCTTTTATGATGGCTCTTGACCCCCCTGCAGAAAGATGTTGTATAAACATAATATCTTTTGTCATTAAAGTACTAGAAGAATGCTGCATGGACTTATACAATGCTAATGTCGTTGCCTGTTTGCTATCTGATCGGGACACGACTCCTTTTATGTGAATATTTGGAAGTTCACATGTTATTTTTCTGTTTGTGTCAGTTATTACAAGGACATTTTAAAAATTAAATAACCGGTAAGTATATACCATATAGCTAAAGCTCCTTTGAAAACAAAATAAAATAAAAATAGCATTCAGTTGCATTCAAAGTCAATGGGAGGATGTGCAAAATGTTGAGATAATACCATTTAGTGTTTCAGTACTTCTATATAGTATGGTGTTTCATATCATCATATTGTCCATTTAGTCAGTTAAGTAGAAGGGACAGTAGTAGCATGATTCATATCTGGTCACGCATGTATAATTTGCCCTCTGACAGGCTGGTGACCTGCCAAGGATACCCAGAGATAGATGGATGGACTTTTTCCTCATTTCAAACACTTTAATTTTAATGTATGATTAGCATGTAGAAATAAATGTTCTTGCTAAATGTAAGCCAGGGTTTTAAAAAATGTTTTAATAGTCACATTTCTTTTACTTGCCTAATTGACTGCCCTTAAATCAGTGAAGAAGCTGTCAAAAAAAGCTATACATTGACAGGCAGTTTGTATTTTTTTTTTGGCATAATGAGTCCAGTAGACCAACATTACACATCAATTTACTGCTGAAAGAGGAGGTCCATTTGCATAACCCAGGGGGCACAGAGCACAGATAGATTTCATCACTTGCCTTATACAACCGGTGATCATTCCAAAGAATACAATTCTTTTCTATGTGATTAACCTCTTGCTCCTAGATTTCGATTGTGTCCCAGATTGGAATAACTTCGACTAATCAGCCATTCTCATGTCCATACTGATATCTCTCCTGATGTGATCTTCAGCATACTAAGACAAAATCTATATAGAATGCATTATTCATACTCCCAAAACAAGACCCATGAACTGATTTATGATCACTGATGAATAATACATATGTAATTTCAAGCAGTAAAGCTTTGGCAACTATACATCTTATTTCTTTTTTTTCATTTTTTGTGCTAAAAGTGTTTGTGAAGCACGAACAGCAACACATGGAAACATGAAACTTCATCACGTGACCTTAAATTCCTCTTTATGACTTAGCACCCCGAAACTTTAGTTACTGCCGATGTAGGTGGTGCTGTAATATTTAAGATAATGAATTGACCGCCATTTTGGGTCTTTGTCTTATTCCTTCGCAATCTAATTTAAGCATCTCATCAGAAATCACTGGAACAGTTAAGGCTTATTTCTGGATTTTGGTGATCTTAACTTTATGAGCCAATCACGTTTTATTAAAAAAAAAGAAGTCACTTTCAAAAATTTATAATAACTCTAACACTGTGAGATATCAACTGTAAATTCAAGACATATGCTCAGAGGTGTTGAGTGAGCTTAAATAATAAAGCCCATCATCTTCCACCACTAGGGGGATTCCACAAATGTAAAAAATGCATATGCTGGCTGCATGGATTGTGCGCAGGTCTTTCATGATTTAGTGTTGTAACTTAAGATTAGCTTAGACTTCTGTGTTAAACCCATGTAGGCTCTACAGCCTATGCAAGTGTCCGACACCACTGCCAGCATTTAACATGCCAATTTCATGGCAAAGGTGCGTCCATCTTACACCTTTTCTTTCCAAAGCATAAAAATGTACATGCATGCAGAGGTTGCAGTAAGCTGCAGAACCATCAGAGGGAGATAACATTTGATTGATTGATTGAATCTTTATTTTGAACATGTTAAAATAAAATAAAATAAAACATAGAATAAAAAGAGACAAACAAACAAAGAAAACGAGCAACCGCAACTACAAATAACTTTCATGTTCAAAAAGGAGCAGGAAGAAGCATAAGCTTATTTAATCCTACCCCCTTTCCACTATCTAGTAATCAATATACTACAAAAATACCTCCTTACAATTACATTATATGTTGTGTATTTTTTTTAAATTTATTAATTAAATGCATATCTATCTATCCATACATACATATACACACATATTGAATACCCCCAATAACACCTCAAAGGATACAAAACCTATAGATATAATCAACATACTCGTGCACCCCCACACAAATGAAAATGTTTGACAAGAACACCCTATCAAATCTCTTCCTCCTCCCTGTACCCTGCAAAAAGCATATCCCTAAACCGCTTTTTAAACTGACTCATGCTTGGACATCGCTTCATATTTTTACTTAGTCCGTTCCACAGCTTCACTCCACACACAGAGATAAATTGGAAGACAGGTTTTATTTTATTCTCTGCCAATAAAAAACAAAATATAATAAAAATGACCACAAACATAACATTTCAAGTGAAAAATAAGCACTGTTTCTGTCATCTTCATATATTATAAAATAATATAAGATTCAGATAACTATTTATTAAAAGCTAGACATTTTAAATGAGAATAAGAAAAAAAGTATTTCTTTGGGCCCCCCTTTCCCTGTTAATGGCCTACCTGCCCCCCTGGCAAAACTTTGCTAGATCCGCCCCTGCACAGTTACCAGCTGTCAGCTCCATGGAAAAGGATCCGGATGTCATTTGCCACACAGAAACAGTTCATAACTTCCCTTCAACTCATGCATGTCACCTAAAAGGTAAACCTGTGTCTCCATCACCTGTTCAGTTTATCAAGCTTAAACATGCTGCTGTTGTTTATCTGCTGGTTTCTTCTATCTAGCGCAAACTGGGCGATTAACAAACGAGAGAGACGGGACTAGTGTCAGAAAAGCTGATCA
>VUQR01028806.1:0-11925 GCA_015108515.1 Hemichromis elongatus
TCCACGACGTCACTTTCTGCGACACAAATGCTGACGTCAGGTTTGCGACCTGTGTTTGCACTACAGCATGGACGCCCTCAGAGCTGCGCTCGCGTTATCAATGGTCCAAGCGCTTTTTGCTTGTTTGTGTTTATAAGCTGAATTACTGCTACTTGTAGAAGACCACAGACGAAGGACGAGGTTAAGAACTGTTATTGCCCGGCACCTGGCTTTTCCACGTCCAAGGAACTACTGCCGCCTACAGGTCTGGCATGTCACTGAGTGTGGTTATCAACGCTCTTATGCGGTTACATGTGGGCGGAGTTTGTTTTTTTTAAAACGAGGTGGTGTGGATGCAGGTTTTTTCAGGGGCGGATATTCGTTTTTGAAAAAACGCAGCTACGTGTGGACTAGGCCTTAGAGTACATGACAGACCACCTCCACCGCTACCCTGAAGATGTCCTGCATCTTTTTCAGGCCGTTCTGTGTAACTCTTAGCAGTCCCTCCAAAACTTCACTTAGAGAGAAATACTAGTAAACCTGCTCAGCTTTGGCTTTTACTGACTTCTGTCTCTGCGGCAGAAACAGTTCCCCTCCCGTAGAAATGACCTTTTCACCTGCATAATCAGTTCAGTAAACTTTATAAATCTGTGAACAGTTGTCAGAGTTTGCTCTTTAGGTCTGCTCTGTAGTTAAGCACCATATAAAGATCACAAAATTTAAACTGAGAAGTAACAACGAAGCAAACAGTAAATTTAAAAGTATCAGATAAAACGTGTTACAGGGTTAAACAACTTTGACTTTGATGGGGAGCATTATTATTATTATTATTAATGAACTTATTTACGTATTTTTTGTAAACTAGATTCATTATTGGTTGCTGGGAATAGTTTTGGTGATTTACAGCAGCGGTGCCCAACCCCCGGGCCATGGACTGGTACTGGGCCGCGAGAGTTGAGGTCCGTGTGTGAAATTTATGGTTTTCTGGGTTTTTATTGTTTTTATCGTTAACTTAGTTTCCCTGGGTCTTTACAGTGTATTATCAATACATTCTTTCTTTTTTGGTACTGGTTTTATTTTGTTATATTTATCTTCGACACCTTAAAAGCCGGTCTGTGAAAATACCGTTGAACTTAAACCTTTTCCGTGGGGCAAAAAAGGTTGGGGTCCGCTGATTTCTAGTACAAAATATTTGACGGTCATAGGTTTTATCCATTCATTTTCAAAGCTGCTCAACATTCAGTAAGAGAAGAAAATATTTGTACATGAAATGCTGTCAACATACTTTAAAACAGTACATGTCCAAGTTTTGTGAATGAAGCGCCACCTCTTGGTGACACTCTGTAATGGAATGAATAGACAATGATTGGCCACGTTACATTTTGCCACTTTGTGAATATTCTGGATTCACAAGCTGGAAGTCTGTCCTGGAAAACTGCTGAGTGTTTTAAGCTGAGGGCATTTGGCACATGTGGAACATACAGTTAGGTTAAATTTGGACACAACGACAGTTATATAATGGACATGGACATGTGGAAGATTTTGGAAACCCAGCATCTGTCACTGACAGCAAAGGGTTTTCAGCTAAGTGTTAAAAATAAAGTTTTTATGTTCACTTTTTTTTAATTTATCCAGTTACCTCAGAGCCGCTGAAATGAAGGTGTTGTGTTAAAATTCTTTAGTTGCTCACGTTTTTATGCAGTCTGTTTGTTCAGCCCACTGAATTAAAGCTGAAAGTCTGCACTTCAACTGCATCTCAGCTGTTTCATGTAAAATTCACTGTAGTAATGAACAGAACAGACAGTAGAAAAGTTGAGTGGTCTCTGCTCCCTGGTCAAAAATGGAGGCCGTTACTGTTACTGTAAGTGAACAGGTACTGAATGAATGAAATGGTCAAAAGTGAAATTTAATGAATGAGTTGAGCTGAGGATGGAGTGAGCAGCAGGAGTCACGTCTGAGTGTCGCCGTGAAAACTGAGCTCAGCTTTTTAGTTCACGTGGGGTCAGTCAGTGAAATCATTATTTAAATAATTGCTTTTTGTATTTTATTTGACGATGTGAAAAAAGTATTTGTGACAAACATGCAAATAGAAAGAAAGGAAGGAAGGAGGCAAAAACCCAAATCAGTGTGAACTCGCTGTGATTAACCTTTAAGAAACGGGAAGTTCAGAGCTGCTTATTCTTCGTCCTGTTTAATCAGCAGCACCCAAACGGCTTCCTGACTCCCAGTGTTGAAGTTTGTGGGCGGTGCAAACACAGCAGCTGGAGACTGACCTGAGTGCAGCGCAGCGGTGTGACCACCAGAGGGCAGTGAGGGCAGAGTCCCCTCAGTATCTGTCCAAAATATACACAAAATCTCTGGGGGGTCTTCAAAACTGAACGAATCACATCACCCCTGACACACACACACACACACAAACAAACACACACAAACGCGCGAACATGTGATTCAAAGAAAATTTTAATTTTTGAAATAAACGATGACGCTTGAGGCGACTGTTGTTGTGATTCTGCGCTTTATAAATACAATTGAATTGAAATTGAATTGCGTGCGTGCGCGCCACCGTCAGATTAACCTTCTGCGCGTGCACAGTCTCAGACCAGCGAGAGGATCAAACCTGGAGCTGTGCACGTGTTAATGTGCGCGTGGACGCAGTCTTTGGTGCCGCTACTTTTGTTTCTACGCTCTATTGCGCCGGTAAGTTTGTTTTTGATGAGGGGGCGGGGTTAACGGGATGGGAGGGGCCCCTCGCAGCCAACTCGCGGCTACAAACACGCTGATCAGCTGCTGCTGCTCCAGAGAGCCGCGAGCTCATCTGAGGCCGTCACCGTCTGCGCGCACAGGTGAGTCGGACTGCACGAGACACCACACGTCATCCACCCAGACCCAATCGGACTGATCGCTCCCAGGTAAAGTCCGCTCAGAGAGAGAGAGAGAAGTGTGAATGCGTCAATACATAATCGATACTGTGATCCGTGACCTGTGATCGATACTTGTGAGGGAGCTGTAACAGCTGTGACGGCGTCACCTGACGGACGGAAACGAGTTTTAATCAATGAACCGCGGAGCTGCACGCGCAGTTACACACGCGGCTGTCAGCGCCGGTGAGGCCAGTGTTTCCATTTACGTGGACGTGTTTAACGACGGCAGTGGGACTGACACAAAGTTACTCAAGTCATGAAAAGTCCTTCACCTGTACAAACGCTGCATCTTTGGCTTCATAACAGTGTTAAATGTATTTATTGTGTTATTCAGGAGCCGAGTGCAGATTAGACCGTCAGAACATTAAAACAAAGCTGTCTGATAGCTGCTCCCGATGCGATCGACCTGACAGAGACCTGTCAGTCAGACCTGAACCACAACTGTCACTGCAGTGTCATTACACTCAATGACATCATGACATCATCAATAACAAAGGCAGGTGTGTGTGTGTGTGTGTGTGCAGGAGGAGGAAGGTTTGGGAAGATGAGGCGGAGAGGGGATCAGAGAGAGGATGGCACAACACTAATCACCATGGAAACCAACCCAGAGAACAACTATGGCACCATGGTAACAGCATGTGGTCGATAACTCTGATTGAATTAAAAAGTAAAATCACTGTAGCTAAAAGATGCAAGTCGAAGTTTCCAAACTGCGCTTGGCCTCAAACTAACAGAAGCTCACAGTCGGTGTGAGTGAAAGCAGGACGATGCAGCTAAAGCCTGGAAGCTTCGCCACAGCTTCGTTCTCTCTGCTTCTTTTTAATGAAGCTGGGCTGCAGCAGGAAACAGGAAGTGCATGATGAAGAGAGACCGAGCGGCTCCACTCGGTTCTGCGCTGAGTGATCAAACAGTCCGTGTTTGTTCCGCCCTTCCTCTCATCAGTGTGTCTGTCGTCGTCGTCGTTAGCAAAAATGGAGACGCGATACAGCAGGAAGAGTGGCACAAAGTGTTCAGCACACAGCTTCCTGCCGCTACCAGACTAGTACCAGCCCAGATCCAAGCAAACACGCCAGCGTAGCCTATGGGTTGGTTTTGGAACTGACGGCAGGTTTCACAAACATCCCGAGAATCCTCAGAGCTCCTGAAAACATTAGCTCCACCTTATTTATTCAGGAAAGTTGATGCAAGGAGGAGGGGCCTAAAACTGTGACCTCGGAGAGGAGGTGTGGTTCAAGCTGCTAGCGGTTCTTTCCAAAGCTGTGAGAGTTTTCTTAGATTAATAATAAAGATAATAATTGGTAATAATTGTCGGTGACAGTGCAGTTACCTCCCTGGCTCATCGTCACGCATATCATTGAAGACGATGAATACAGCGGTTTCATAGAAACCACAGGAGCTCAGTAGGCTGAGTGGCCGCCCATTCGAATCCACTGAACGGCTGCCCTGAGCAAGGTACCGTCCCTGCACACTGCTCCCCGGTGCGCCTGCCCACTGCTTCATGTGAATGAATGCAGAGAGAGTGCCACGGGCATCAGTAAACATTATAGCCTCACTGATCATCAGCATTTGGGGTTTGAGTGGGGATTAAAAGGCTCTACCAGGTGTGTTACCATCTGTCCGTTAGGCTGCAGCTTGCTCTTTATTTCCTCTTGTTGGCAGGAGAGGGAGAACAGTCCTTATCACCTTTTATTATTTAACTTAGCAGGAGCAGCAGAGCAGCCATGGTGCATATGGTGCATAGTAAAAATGTAAAAAGGTCAGATTAATCCAGTACAGGGCCCCTAAAACTACAGCTTATCTACAGCAGTAAAATAACTTGGAGTGTAATTATTCCCTCCTTATTCTAATGTGTCGGCTGGTACGCGTTTGCAGGTAAATGGAATTTCATTTGATTTGACTGTAATTGCAGGTAAAATGTGCAGCGCGGGTCATCTGTGGCATTCTTCCACAGTTATGCAAACAGTAGGTTTGTGGTGACAAGTTTGCACACGTGAGTCACCTAATGTAATGTAATGGTTTTTCTCTCTTGTGATCGTTAGCAATGATTGGATCATACAAACGTATCGTCTCCTTCCTCGCCTGCAGGGCCAAACATGGCAGAGCGTCGCTCCACAACGTCGTTCTCTCCTCTCCTTCAGAAACCTCGTCTCCGCTCCAGGCCCTGCGAGGCTCCGTGAATAACTCGATAATCATCAGCACAATGTCTCCTTTAAGCTTTCACTACAAGTCTCACAGTTTCCTTAGGATTAGAAACTCTTAGTTTTTGGAAGCTTTGTGAAAACAGACCTTTCTCTTTGATTGTTTTCCTCTGAAATCAGTCTGACAGGTTTAATTATTTCCCAGAATGCACCAGTTCAGCCTCAGGACAGGAACGTTTTCAGTGACGGATCGACTCGAGTCGGTGAGCAGAATTAAGAATTCCACCGTTTCAGACACCGAGTGTTTAAAAGTGGAATCAAACCTGCGATCCTCTCGGACAGACTTTGTGCTGGTGTGGGAGGAGCCACGCAGCACGCAGGAGGAGAGCACAGGTGTTAGCCCCGCCCACCGCAGATGGAGGGAGGAGTTTCTGAAAAGACTGAGAGTCTCTGGACTTCTGCAGGAACAGGTGAGCTAAACAAACACAGGTGAGTCAGCAGGGAAGGCAAACACTGAGGAAGTGAAACTGAACTGAGATGTCTGTCACATGACCCGTGATGTCATGAAGCTGCCACCTTCACTTTGGATATCTGGAAATAAATGACGGACATAACGGTATCATTGGCTTACTGACGATGTGTTTCTGTGTATTTCTGGAAGCTAACCAGCAGCTAAATGGTCCCTAACAAACGGGCTGGAAACGATGAACAGGAAACGCGATGTTGGTCCGCGATGGTTCCACCTCAAAAAACAACATTTGTGTGTGTAAAAGAGACTTTTGTGCGCTCAGAATAAAGGCACCAAAGTAATGCCATAATGATCACGTGTGTGATCGGCTGGGATGCGCAGGCAGCGAAGCAGTCACAGACGTCTCAGAGCTTCTGCTTCATCCCGCAGATCTGCAGATGCACGATGACGCATTCAGATATAACAGAAAGATAAGAGAAAGGTAAATGTCCCCGTATTGTGGCCGATGGCTTTTCGGTTCACCGCTGTCATCCGCTGCATGAATGCAGCTGAGCGTGCTCACGCCTGAAGCTTCTTTAGCCAGACTCTCACCTTTGACCTTCTGACCGCAGACGCACTAAGGCAGCTGTCTGCACGAGGCGCGTGTCATGGAGCGGTGGTGTCGAAAGGAGGCGAAGAATGCTGACATCTTTTCTTCTTCTCTGCAGAAGGAGGTGCTGCAGACAAAGAAGAGGATCTGTTTTGTCCTCCTCAGTGCTCCATGGAGCGTGCTCTGTTACTTCGCTGAGGAGATCAGCCTCAGAGTCCCGCTGCAGGTACGGCCCACGTTCTCTGCCGCCGTCCTCACGCTCAGCAGGTGTCTCACCGTGTCTCCTCCTGCAGGTGGTCACAGCTCCCATCGTTAACTGGTCTGAACAGATCCTGTCCAAGCTGTCTCTTCCCAACCTTATGTCCCAGGACGTCCCCAACCCCCCACCCGACTACTACACCTGTCAGTTCAGGACCAACAAGCTGGAGAGGTACAAACACTCAGCACCTGTGTCCCGTGTCATCCTCTTCCTCCTCCTTCACTCTCCCTGTTTCCTGCCTGCAGGTTTTTGGGCAGCGACAACAAAGACACGTTCTTCAAGACGACCCAGAGACACCAGGTGGTGAGTTCAAACTCTGTACGACGTCTCAGAGTCAGCGAGGACGTCAGCAAAATGTTTCATCTTCTCTGTGATGTCACAGCTGAAGCTTGCCTTTGGGCACAGAAATAAAGTACGCAGAAACTAGTTCCCAGCAATGGTGTCGAACCGTCAGCTCATCGTTGTTTCTCGTCCAGTTTTCATGTATTGAAAGTTCTCAGATAAAGGTGAGGAAGATGTGACAGATATGATCTCGCCATCTGCTGGGCGTAGTTTGGTGAACAAATGTCCTCCTTGTATGTTGTAGTGAAGACAGTTGGTTTTCTTCGACATCCTGTTATCAAAGAGAACAAACATTCTTCATTTAGACAAGAGTAAGAAAACAAAACGCTGTCCAGGAACTCGGCGTTGTGCCGATCACCTCACTGGGCTGCACGCGGAAATGAAAACTGAAGAAATATTAACAGTGTATTTTAGGATAGTGTGACTATTACAGGACAAACACAGTCGACAGACAAATTAATAATCATATTTGGAAAAAGTCTTTAAACAAAAACAGACCAACTAATCTAACCGCTTTTATCCAGAGAACGCGACATCTTTTCTTCTTGTCCTGTTTCATTAATGACACAACAAATCGGAGCAGATGTGAACTGTCTGTTTGGTCGTATTGGGAAAGTTTCCAGCACTGCTTCAGTAAACTGAGCTGAGAGCGAGCTGCTCTGATTGGCTCAGAGGCAGAAATACGAGCGAGCGACCAGATCCAGGATGTATCGGTCAACAGACGGATGCTGCTAGCGGCAACGCCTCCTACGCAAACAAACTCTGCAAACACACACATACACATATCCGTGTGCGTGTGTAGCACTTCATTTCACGTGTCCGTGTTTCCTGAAAAAAGTTTCTTGAAAACAACACCAACGCGTTTCCACCATGATGGTTGTGGTGTTCTGTCCTAGACGTTCTCTTAGTTCTATTAATGCTAAACGTTTCAGAGCAGTAAAGCTTCAGCCCTGTCCTAATCAGCCTTAGACGTGGTTATCCTACCTTCGCATGAAACCTTTGAAACCCTCGTGTCCCTCCAGCTCTATGAGATCTTAGCCAGGACTCCGTACGGTTCGGTGAAGAACGGGCAGGTGGGAGTCGACCGCCTGCTGAATGAGCAGGTCTTCGCCGCCGCCTATCCCCTGCACGAGGTGAGGTGTACACCACACGCCTGGTCTGACGCCGCTGTGCTTCCCAGACTGAAAACCAGGCCGATGTTTACGTGTTTGCAGGGAGATTTCCAGCCGCCGCCCCCCCCGGTCAGTGCTGACAGTTTAAGCCTGAGGCAGATCCTGTATGCTTACTGGGCCCAGTGGTCCTGCTGGAGACGCTACCAACCTCTGGATCACATCAGGGAGTACTTTGGGGAGAAGATTGCACTTTACTTTGCCTGGCTAGGTAAATATGAGGAAAAGACCTCGGGCGTTACATCGTTACAGGGTGGCGAGCGTCTCACAGTGTCTGCATGCAGGTTTCTACACGGGCTGGCTGCTGCCGGCGTCTGTCGTCGGGACGGTGATCTTCCTGATCGGGTTTTGGCTCGTGGCCACTGACGTTCCAGCGTGAGTACAAACTCATCATCAGCATTCATGTTAAAGGCATTTGTGGTGATGTGTGTTTCCATTTGTAGGAACGAGTTGTGCGGTAGTGGAAACACCTTCATCATGTGTCCCCTCTGTAATATCTGCTCCTACTGGAACTACTCCAGCATCTGCGTCACCTACAAGGTACCTGCCGTCAGGCTGCCACCACCACACCTCGCACATTTATTCAAATGTTTCAGTTCTCTAGGAAAACACAATGCGAGGCAAAGCAGCCGTGTTCCTCTCTCCAGCGTATTCATGCATCCCTGGGATCTGGTCTCACTGAGCTCTGTGAGACGGATCGCCGATGTTTCTGGAGGTTTCTGTTTCCTGATGCGTCTCTTGGCAGATTAATAGTTATACATCGGTGTCGTCTGGAATCCTCGGTTGGAATATTTTTTATATTTTCTTGTTGGTAGGAAGTGAAAACGAGAAGAAAATGCCTGTATGCTGTCTTCATGTTCTACACGGGCTCTTTCGTAACAGGCCCAAACACCGAGGCCAGTTATCCTGATATCTGGTCCTGAATGTTTGTTGAGCTTTCATGTTTGATTTTGGAGAAGTGAGCAGCTGCAAAGACCTCAGCTACTCCGACAAAGATCAGATCACTCCTCACTGTCAAATACCACACTGACCTGTAGGTCAGAGGCTCATCGGGGCAGTTTAAAAGTGGACAGCAGTATAAAACTCTGTCCTCTGACCTCATCAGGTCCGCTGAGCGCCCCCTTTGTTCTCAGTTTCTATTTCTTGGTGTAAATGCCAGTATCAGTTTTCTTCCTCTGTGTCTGAAGTTTATAAATTTGAATGTGGAGCTTTCAGTTTGCTTGATGTTAGCGGGACACCTGTGCATCCACCACCTGTGCTGGTGTCCTGCCTCCTAAAGGCTGCTTGTGTCTCTGCAGGCAGGTCTGCTGTTTGATAATGGAGGAACCGTTTTTCTCAGCGTCTTCATGTCTCTGTGGGCCATCACCTTCCTCGAGTACTGGAAGAGAACGTGTTCATCTTTGTCTCACCGCTGGGACTGCTCCGACTTCCAGGACATCGAGGTGCGATGCCGTTGCTTGTGATTAAAGTTAACCGGTGGATCGTTTCAGGCTTTTTGTGAATTCGTGAATTTCACATCCTTGGCAGGAGCGACCTCGTCCAGAGTTCACCGCCATGGCACCAATGACCATGAGGAACCCGGTGACTGGAGCGGAGGAGCCATACTTTCCTGAAAATAAGCGATTCAACAGAACTCTGACTGGCTGCATGGTCATCACCATCATGGTGAGTCTGCTGAACTCCTCGTAGCAGGTACAATCTAACGGGCACGCCCCCGAGATCTGAGGTCACAGCTTCCACAGGGTTAAAATGATTATTGGATGGTGCTGCCAGCAGAGGGTCATTTCTGTTCTGACAGACAGAATCTGACCAATCACAGTGGCCCCTCCCAAACGCCTGCTGTGGAGCTGGTATTCAGTCCCGGCTCCAATATGTCAACCAGTTCTTGTCTGGGGTCAGCGCCAGTGTTGTTCAAGTTACTTTGACTCATTACTTATTACTGATTACTAATTACTTCTCCAAAAAAGTAATCCTGTTACATTACTGATAACTTATTTTCATAAGTAATTAGTTACTTATTACATTTACTTTACTTTTTAAAAACATGATACACACCATGAATACGTAGTAAAGCAATAGACCTTTCAGCCCATTTTTATGCATATTTCATCCTATAAAATTGAATTAAATGAAAAAGTCTCTTTTAAAAAATAGTAAATAGTACAAATTAAATTATATGCAACAGTCTTTGACTTGAACAAATGTGTCTAACATTTAAAACTATATTCTACATATTTCAGAATATACAATAAAATAATGTTTTGTGTTTACACTCACTCTTTCAGATAGATGTAAGTAAAAAACTGCAAAAAATAAATAAAATCAAAGACTCAGCATCTCTTAAATCTATGTTCACCTGTTTATCAGGAGTGGGGCGGGTGGAGGTTTGACGGTGCCGCGGCGGTCGTGTCAGCGGGGGATCCGGGGGTTTCTCTGTGAATGTCACGTTCCCGTGGCAGCGTGCCATCGCTCAGATTTGAAGTTTAATTTTTTGCTGTAGAAAGAAGTTTTCTTCCCACGCAGAATGAACAGTGGATGCTAAAAAGCTTTAACCCTCTGGGGTCGTGGGACGCCCTGCGCGTCAAAATCACATGACCACTTTAAGCCAACACAGCAACAAGACGCTGCGACCCAGAATCTCCATTTAGTTGGTTCGACGGTGCGGACTTCAAACTATATACCAGTTTTTAAATCGTGTTAATAGGACACGTAAAACCAGAGTTATGATGAAAAATACACGCGATGTTTTTTTCTGAATAAAACAGCGCTGTTTGCAGCGGGAAGGCTCGGTATAAACAGCGATCTCTACGGACAGCGCTAGCAAACCCGCTCCGCTTACGGGTGAAAAAGAAAAAGAAAAAACAACCCTTCTCTATTAGTGGAAAAATGTACCATGTCGACCAATCAAAGAAAGGATCTGGCAACATGTGACATTTGGTTGTTGGAAGGAATTCAACTGGAAGGAAATTGTGGACTTGTGGGGGAGCAGACGCATATCTGTTGGGACTGTGTTTGCATACAACAGTACTGGATGGATGTCAAGAACATTATACGAAACATTATCAATCAAGCTCCAAATGGATCCTTTGATCTTTTTGATGGTTTCTCTAATGAGCAGCGCTTTCTCCTACATCTCCTCCTCATGACTGCAAGAAAAATGATAACAGCTCATTGGCTCGAACCAACATGTCTGTACGATGGAACGGATAACAGCTCAACTACAACTAACAGTGCCAACCTTTGAGAAAAAATGGGGACCAATTATAAAATATCTTGACAGGACACTCAAGCCTTAAAACTATTACATCTGTGCTTAGGTATAGGTATGTATGTGTGTATGTTTTTCTTTTGATTTCAGTTTTTGAACTACCCTCACCACTGTATACTGCAGATTTGGTCTCAGGACATGTTATTGATGTGAATTGCTTTGTTGTTTTTTTGGCAATAAAAGTAAAAAAAAAAAATAGAATGCAATGATTTGCAAATCTGATAAAGTCTTTTTTTATTCCTAGTAGAACGAGTAACGTTTAAACTGAGACACATCCTGTTGGATGTGACGGGGAACGGGGCAACAAAAAGCTGAAATCATGCAGAGAACTGATCTGAGGTCAGAAACCATCCAAACCCGAACACCATGTCCTTGGGTGAAGAGGAGAGGGAGCGTTCGGCTGGGGGGTCGTTAGTGTAACTGGAAGTTGGTGGAATTGAAACTGACAGCTGGAACATCTGGAAAGGCTCCATCAGTCCTGAAAGGTATAAACAGGGTTAAGAGCTCCATACAGATGTTTCCCAAGAAGGCCCTTTGAGCAAGATGACACCAAACCGCAGACTGCATCTATTCCACGGCTCTGTACAAGAAGAGTCCGACCACTGAACCGGCCCATCTGCAGTCCAGACCTCTGACCAGCTGCAAACATCTGGATGATCCAGATGTTTGCAGCTGCTTCCGGTTTGGATTCAGGAGACAGACACTATCTCTACTTTTAAGATTAGGCTTCAAACTTTCCTTTTTGCCAAATCATATAGTTAGGGCTGGACCAGGTGACCCTGAATCCTCCC
>VUQR01028811.1:0-10882 GCA_015108515.1 Hemichromis elongatus
TTTGCTTAATGTAAAACAAAAATAATTATTGTTACAAAAACAACTTCCCAGCAGGGATCAATAGCCTCCACTTTGATTACCAGGCTTTAGAATAGCTTGATTCTATCACAACCGTCATGACACATTATTCCCCGTCCTCTGATACTAAAAAATATTTTTGACTTACCGGTAGTCTTCTCTTCCTTGTCTCCTACACTCAAGAAGTAATTGATAGATGGGCACGCGCTGCTGATCTGTTGCTGTGCGAGCAACAGCAGCAGGGGGAGGGGCGGGGAAGAGAGACGGAGAGAACAGGAGGAGGGAGAAGGAGAGGGGAGGGGGGTAGGGCTGCGTGTGATTGAAGGTTAGAGCGGCTTGCCTGCCTGGCTGTGAATTAGGGATGGAAGATGAAATGGGGTGGCCAGTGGGGTGGCGCCATTGCTCCAGCCTTTGGCACCAGACACAGACATGTGCCTCTCTGCTGCTGCTGCTTTAAATAAATGGAAAATTGAAGCCAAAACAAACTGGTCTCACGAAAAAGCTACACCTTGTAATGACAAAATTCTTTCACTGTGAGCGCCAGCAAAGTCCAGTGTGCAAAATTCTCTGTTTTCATGCTTGTCAAGATTATTATATGGATGTGGTGACAATATAAAGATAGCCTGTCCTTCTGATTTTAAGATGAATTTAGGAGCCATTTTAACATGGGACTCTATGGAAGAGCTGGATGGAGGAGGCTGTGCATTGGTGATATTTATGAAAGAACCATAACCTACATTACAATAACAATGGCATTGGATGAAAGAGGGTAACGGTGGCTACATTTTGAGGGTAAAATGATGACTTTAGGCCAAAAGCTGAGAACACAGCAGCAGTTTAAAGAGAAGATTTTAAGATAATTTTTTCCTCTGCTCCCACTCTAGGAGTTGGCCTATCTTACTCTAGCCGCCTGAATTCCGTGCCATACACACCCATTATAAACTCTGAAACAGGTGAAAAAGAGCATGAAACTTAAACTGGAGCTGAAGAAAAAGTATAACAGATATTGAAATGATAAATACAAGTTGAATAGTTTAATGTCTTGGCTTCATTTTAAAGGTTGAATGGTTGCTCTAGGTGAACGTATGACGACATAGAGTTGAAAGATCAGTAAGTTAAATGAGAATTTGAAGATTCTCCTATTGAAATACATGGTAATTTTTTTGTTGAATAAAGTTGAATAATTTAAAAAATATAAAAGTTACAAATAAACTCTCTGACAGTATGCTGAAACACGGTAAAAGGTACTAGTAAAAACATCCTAAATTTACCTAAAAGCAATACAGTAAAAGGATACAGGTTCATCAAACCTTTATCCTCTTTTGTAAACTAGTATTAGCTTTCAGAGACACTGGCCTTTCTGACCTGCGGGTGACTGCTAGCCTACATGAGGGCACAAGCAGCAGGACTTACGGACGGGAATTTCTACTTCACTTTCTTCCTCTCTAACAGTTTTGAAAAACAGAAGACATGATGGCAAGTCTTCCTCGGAGACGAAGTTCAAATAAGGGATAATTTTCTGTTCTTCTTCTCCATCTCTCTGACTGAGAAGTTCATCGAAACACGGGACATTTCCTTAAATTAAACCCAGCAAACATCCACTCGTAAATCGTCGTGCACCATATTTTTCAGAATATTTGATCAATTTATTTACCACTTTCAAGCTCTGAAACCCCCTGCAAAACGGTGTTTGACCGCTTTGTGTTGCCTCGGCAACCAAATGTCTCGTGGGGCACAAGAGAGAAAAGTTTCTGCCCGGAGCTTTGAATGTAAGGCTCCATTTCCGTTTGTGGTCGTTACAGCAAGATAGCCAAAATGTACACAAATGACAATGACATTCCATCTGCCTGTTATGCCTCTGTGGTAAAAAGAGTGCGGACCCTAAAGGCTACCTATTTAACCACACCAACCTGAGTCCACGTCAGTAGTGTTAGTGCCACATTACCTGGATCTGTAACTACATTACATAAAACTCGTGGATGTGAAATTTGACCTGACAGAATCCCTTCAGTAATGTTTGTATAAACCCAAGTAAAGGATGGAAGGCATATAAGGGCTTGAAAAGGAAAAAAAAATCTCAAATACATTTTATTGACATTAAGAAAGAACAGACATTTGTTGTAAAAGAGTTAGAACCTGAAGTGTATGATCGGAAAATAAATGATATTAAAAGGGTAGCATTATAAGAAATTGCAATACACCTTCAATCTTGTTTTTAAAAATGCAGCTTTAACTAATTAATTACTAATGAAACAATTTGCTTCAACAAAACAGTGATTGCTATTTGTATCACAAAGATTTGACATTGCAATGAGCCACTGAAAAGAAAAAGAAAAAACTTGACAAAACTTCCCTTTACCAATTCCAGTACCAATCCCATACAGTACGCTTTTAGAAAATAAGCAAACACTAGTGTCTGGCATGAGTACATTACCTCCAGGATGGATGGATGTTTCAAAATAAAAAGCGTGTGACCAGCAGAGCCTAGTCAAAGGATGTGAGCTTTTCCATGGTAGTAATGTTAAGTTATACAGTAAGTAGTAGGCACAAAGGCAACACTGTGAATGCATGAAAGTAATAATCACATTCCTTAACATTCATCTGCAATTATGATACATTACAAAATATATATGTAATTTTTTTTGTTTAATCTGTAAAAGTATTTACATCCCTTCACACACCTGCTCAAGCACTTTTCAAAAGGAAAAATTCAGAGATCCTTTGCTTTGTTTTGGTACTACAAGCTTGGCATAAGGGATGATACATTATGCTGTCGTGGGGTGGTAATTTTGGTAAGGCAGTCAGTGCAATAAGTCAAGCAATTTAAATGAGTAGTCGGCTCACTATCTACTGTGTGGAAACCAAATCTGCCAAAACAAAAACTCATTGGGGTAAATAGTTAATATAACACATTACTATGAACTAGGATGCTGAAATTAGTAACAAAAACTTGCTAAAGAAGAAGAAAATGAGGAAACACAAAGTAAAAAATAAAGTTCCACCTTATTTAATCACAAATTCCCACAATAAGGTCAAAACTACCAACAAATTTATCCCAAAGGTGTTTTTCTAAGTAGCCAAATGTTATAGCCCTTCACTTTCTTATTACTGCTAACATCAGCTAATACTAAAATTTTATAAACTACATTTTTTATATATTGATCCTGCATTTGGCAGATTTGTCTCTCCATGCAAGTGACATCAATAACCGTTAACAATCGTACCTTATAAAAATGTGTTAAATCCAAGCCTCACATTTCACCCGAAAAACACTTTATGGTGAACTTTATGAACTTTATAATCCTGATACAAAAGAATCTAAAGTTACATGACTTTTCTGAATCTCACCATACATTTCTTTACAAGAAATGTAAATAATAAAAAAAAATCTAAACTATTTGATCAAACCTCTGGAAAAGGTCTTCACAAGTACAGAACCCTGTTGGCTCGTTTTGGTTCTGTTTACCAACTAAGACAATTTCTCAACAGTCACTTCACAGTAACCCATCCTGCTCAAAGCACGACAGTAGGAGAGAGAAGGAAAATGGGCAAAACTTGACTCCAGTCCCACTGTAGAATTTATTCTGAAACTCCACCCTGTGGAGAAAAAGAAAAGAAGCAGAAATCATGAACATAAAAACAGATACTTCAGAACACACTGATCCCGACTATCATACGCAGTACGTTAGCGGTTTTGTCTTACCAGTGAAGCCGAAGGGCATGAAGGAATGCAGAGAGACCCTCCATTACCAGGAGGATGGACACAGTGAGAACAGCAAACATGCCAAACAATGGCACCTGTAATAAAACTCCAAGTTTTGTGTCCATTCGTAGTCCTATTCGCATCACCATGTTCCACAGCACCTCTGACAGCTCTGTGAAGGCACATTATAAAATCCACTTCACCATCGATTTAGAGAAACACCATTCTGGCAAATCTCAGGCCTACCATTGATGAAGAAAAAAGTTTACATGCACTCATCACGGATATTAATGAGATGGTCATGGGTGGTGGTTGGAACAGCACTGGGTGTTCCAACAGGACAATGATCCCAAATTAGGGCTGTCAGCGTCAATCGCGTTAATGCGGGTTTCGCGTTAACGCGGCAACTACCTGACAGCTACCAAAAGCCTCTGACTGAGTCGAAGCTTGCTTAATTTTTAAATTAATTTAAATTAATTCAAAACTATTCTTGTTTATTTAAATTAATTGAAGATGTATCCTGTACAATCATGCCACATTGAAAAAGGTGAAAGTTCAAAGAAATCATTAAAAGCCAAAAATGACCATGCCTTTCATGCCCATGAAGAGTGCATCTAAGTTTCTGACAACAAATGTAACAAGGCAGCTAATATTCTGCTGAATGTACTGCTAGTGAGTGAGCATCTCATATCCTGCATATTTAATCATTTTTCTGTGCATGTTAGAAAGGACAAATATGGACAATGTAAAAAGTTCTTTTATAAAAGCTGGAAAAGAGGCGACAACTTGATACTTGACTCCGTAAAATCTAGTAAAATCTGAGAAATAGTAACAATTAAGGGCCAAGTCCATTGTAACGTTGTGAAAGAAAATGTGAAGCAGCACTTTATTTTAGAACATATAATAATTATTAATGATCTTAAACTCGGGCATCATACTTACGGGCATGTGCCAAGCTTAGAGCCCAGAGCCTTAGGTAAGAGGCTGTGTTGGAGATGCAACCCAGGCAATACTCTATGGTGTGAATGGACTGATGAAGTATCTCCTCTGCAAAGTCAAACTATTGTATAAAAAAAAAAGATAAAGGAATGAATAACATGTAGGAACTTGTACAAATGTTTGCTTACGAGCAAGTATGAGATTAATGGGCGCCAAGCTGTTTGTAACACTGACCTCCTCTGAATGGTGATCTCCACTAGTAGAGAGGTCACTGTGACTGCTGCCCTCCTCCATGTCATGATCCCTCATCAGGCAGAGCTCTTCATCGCTGCTTCGTCGCACACGCTCATATCCCTAAAATCGCACGGACAAAGTAAGCGTGTTTGAAAATTTACCGAAAGAAAAAAAAAATTTGTTTTTCACATCTTTTAATACGGGCATAAATCACAAACGCTTACCCTGTACATTACCAAGCGGTGACTTCCATTTCTTACCCAACGAAGGTAGACGGGTTTCCCCAGGAGTAAAACAGGCACAGAGAGAACAGCGATGAGCACCAGAAATATCTGCAGCCCATTCTGGAAGAACCAAAATAAATAAATAATTTAAATAACAAAGGTATGGGACTTCTGTGAGATATTTTAAATAACATTAGGCTGAAACTGTTCATTAAGTACATAGACACACAGCTAAAAGAGAGGAGCTGCTTACCTGTCCTGGGTAGAGGGGCTTCAATGTACTATCATCCTGCATGAGGAACATGTTTATGAAGTGAATGAGAATGCTCGGAGCGTTTCTGGAGTCCGTAGCAGAGAAGGCGAGCCACTTGTAGAATATCATGAACACCAGGTATCCAAACAGACTCAGCATGAACACGAGCTCAGGGATGAACACCAAGTACAGGTTGTACTTCTTCCTGAAGTATCTGGTTTTTTTTGGTAAACAAAAAGAACACACACTACTAAAAACTATATCATGTTACTTAAGGAGCTCACATCATCCTTTTTTTAAAGTGCAGCCCAATTTCTACATAGGACAGAGCTATTCTGTCCCACAGAAAATACAAAACCTGAAATAACTTTTTACACTGCAAGATTTTCTTCCATCTCTATGTTTGACAGCATATAATGCATTTGCATAAGCTTAAACATGCATATTTTTTTTTTAAACTTTGCCAAGAAAACTAAAGGTTCTGTTGTCGTCTACAAGAGCAAACACGGGTCTTTATTCTTTCCCAGCTCCAGCAGCTAAAATGACAGTGGTAAGTTGTACCCAAGCCAAATACTGGCTCTTTAAGGGCTTTAGCAGGGTAAGGAAAACAGCAAACTACTACTTACAGATGATTGTAGGTGCTGAGGATTACCCCAAAGCTCATGTGTATGATCCCCAATATCACTGACATCTTCATCTTATAGGAGTTAAGAAATGTAAGGCGGTTGGCTGCCAAGTTCCAAATCTTTACAAAGGAAAGGTGACATGTTATTACTGGTGACTTCAGTGATTACATGGAGCAAACAGAATAAGTAGCTGTGCTTATTACTATGTTAAGACACCAACACGAGGATTATAAGACTATTACTGGTATGGGTCTAATAAAGTTACTTTTACGTAAGTGATTCAATAACAACAACACTGTTCCTTTCTCAGACCATTTTTGATAGATACTGACCACTGCAGACCGGGACCACCCTACAGGAACTGCACTTTTGGAGATGCTCTAACCCAGTCACCTCATATCCTTACGCTTCCCCATTTTCCTGCTTCTAACACATTTACTTTGATGGCAAAATGTTCACTTGCACCCTAATGTATCCCACCCACTAACAGGTCCTATGATTAATAGATAATAACTGTTATGCACTCTACCTGTGACCTGTTATGCCTGATCAATATATATATGACATATAATAACATTTTTTTAAGCTAGCCCTTAAAACTGCCAACTCACCGGGTCAATTCCCAGAGGGTATGGCCCTTTAAAAACACCTGGAACAGCTGGATCCAAAGTTAGCAGGCCATTCTCCAGGGTGGTATTCTGGCTGTAGGGCAAAAATGAAACCCATAGTAGTGTATGTGATTGTGAAACTGATTTTACAAAATTCATCTCATATTCATCTTTAAACTTTTAACTTTAAGCTGTAAACGTTCTGTTATTTGAAGTTCATCTTATTAACAGGTACTTACTTCCACACTCCTGCTTCAAACATGGCCAACACACTCCATCCAGAACCAAAGATGTTGAGAGACTTTGAGAAACAGTCATTGTATATCAGCCCAGTGTAGATAGAGAACAGTCCCATCATCAGAATGATATAACGCCCCTCGAAGAATGTGTTCCAGATCTGCGCGTGCACATTAAGTCACTTAATTATCCTTCGGAGAGACTGCTTTTACCCATGTAACACAAATAAACTTTGTGTTACATGGGGCATTTTCAGAAAACTTTGGCGTACTCACCTCATTCCTGGTGTTTTTAAGTTTGCGGTGGTTTTCGTACAAAATCATCCAAAAAGCAAACAGAGCCATGAGAATGCCATGACCAAGGTCCCCAAACATCACAGCGAACAAGAATGGGAAAGTTATGATTGTGAATGGAGCTAAAAATAAGCAGAAGGGGGGGAGCAAGTACAGTGTGTCATCATTTAAAGCTTTTTAAAAATAAACAGCAGTAGTACAAGGCTTTACAACAAAGGCAGCACATTACTGCTTAGTATTATTTTAAATGTAATGTAAAATATTATGCTAAAGTAGTAATTAAGTGAGTAAGTAATTAATACCTTGTTAATAATAAGCTGTATCTGTGATGATGGTGCTAATATCACCGCAGCTACAACAAACAGTTTTGAAGGCCTCATTTATACTGAAACACCTGTAAAAACAGTGTTTCAAGAAGTCAAACTAAATATAAATATAAATACATAGAATTTTGTGCCTCTACCTCCAATTTACACACATAAATATGTAACATTGAAACACAAGGGAATGTTTCACTCATAAAGGATAATCATGTCTGCAATAAAATATGATAGTTAGCAACTTTGACTTGCAAGAATTTTAGTGCAATTTTAAACATATTAGTCTAATAGGAGGCTAAAAGAATTAACCTATATTATTATTATTATTATATTGATGAGAATGTAACCCTATTATTATCACCATACTACCATTTTTCTAGATATTTATTATCACGAGGTTACTATAGTATTACAAATACATTACTATACTATTATTAAATGATTTTTTGGTCATTGGAACCTTTATTTTTTAATGATTATTATTAATTTGGATTTTTTTAGAATCTCTTTATTATAAAGTAACAGAAAAATATCTACTACAACTACTAATACTAAGATAAGATAAATCATGCTATATTTAAAATATCATAAAAAGCTAATCTGAAGGTAGCCTGAGCTAACCCTAAAGGTGCATCGTTACAGGGAGCAAATTTGCTTATCACGCAGGACATTTCAGGCTCTGGTTGCCTAGGTAATAGCAAAACGTATCAGTCACTGCTATCCTGTGTTTTTACTGATAGTCATATCAGTTGAGAGACAGCTTAACACATGCTGATGTAGCTGTTAGCTTTTACTTTCAATACAGAATCTCAAAAAAAACATTCAGGCTAATAAAGTGCTGGCTTTGATACATTGGTTGGGCCCAGTGTGTGTGTGTGTGTGTGTGTGTGTGTGTGTGATAGACAGACAAGCAGACAGACACAAATCTCACTTACCAGGGTTTACTTCCCTGTAGCTGCCCACTCCGTAGGCGTCAACAATGTTCTGAAATCCAGAGGTGAACTTGTTGGTCCTTATCAGGGTGGGAGGAGTGTCAGTTGTGGGGATACGATTAACAAAGGAAGGAACTGTGGCTCCACTCTTCCTCTGAAACATAAACTAGAAGTTATAGCTGCAACATGTAAAGTAGGTTACAAGAAGCTTTTTTCCTAACTCCACAACTGTACATATAAGAAATGTATATAAAACTCTGATTATTTTAAAAAGACATAAAGTCAGTATAATGTACCTTTGTGTTTGTTAGATCTATAAAGTAAACATTGGTGAGCCAGCTCTATAGAATTTATATATTTTTTTGAAATCTATACGTAAACATGTTTTAAAACTAACACATCTTTGTAGTTTTTTTTCACAAATAAACACTTCTACTCTTCTCAGCCTGCAAAATGAATCAACAGTGAACCCTCAGTACCCAAACAATGCAAAATGTGTTTTTCTTAAAATAAAGTGGGGCAAAGACTGATGCCTCACACAGCATTTGCTTTCATCAAAATAAAGCCGAGCCCTTTCAATAACAGCAAATAAGCAGAACAGCCTCCAGTCAGGCTGAAGCTCCTCACCGATCCATTTTCTAGCGCTCTCCGCAGTGCAGAAATGTCGCTTACAGGACACCACACCTCTGCGATCAAACACTTATTGGTCACATCAAAACTACACAGGTTCAGAATATAGTAGATGGCCTTCATCTTCTTGACCTGGATGACCCAGGTGTAGACAGATTCTGAAGCCTTGATCAGGACCTGTCTCAGGTAGTCTTCTGTCCTATGAAGCACCTGGACACAGTATCGGGTAAACAGGAGTGTCAGTGTGATGTACAGCTTCAAAATATTAAGATTTTTTTTAAAAAGCGAGATATTAAAATTTATTTAAAAATAAATTCTAAGATGATGTATGCGACCTTTAAAAAGAAAAAATGTTAAAATATAGACTTTTGTGAGTGTTTGTGTGTGAAAACGAGTGGAAAAATATGTAAGGCGGGAAAAAGACAAAGCAGTGGGGAGATAAAGAGAGGCATGCGTAAAGGAGAGAAAAAAGATCTACTTTCAGCTGAGGCCTCATGTTGATCATGTGCTACAGCGGCTGAGTGTGATTCCATCTTTCAGTCACGGTGGGTTAATGCTACCAAAGGATTCACAGTGCAATGCTCTTTGTGCAGTTTTGAGCACTGCCTAACAACAGCAGCCAGGTTAATCGTTCAGAAAATAGATCAACCATTTCATTTTTTCCTTTGACCAGGAGAAAAGTTCAAAGGAGAAATTATGTGTATAACATAGATAAATTCGAGTATTCACATGTCACATAATAACTTTTTCCGTTTTAGCTGAACACCTGTATGATCAGATAATTAAGCAAACACGGGACATACAGTTTTCAGGTCCTGAATGCGAGTTCTTAGTCCTTCTACAACATCATTCCTCTCCTCATTGTTACTGGGATACGGGTACAGGTGACAGTGGTGGCTGTGAAAAGGAGAAAGCATGTTATTATTCATAGCTCACTACTATTGGACAAAGAGTAATAAAAAGATGCCAGCCTTTTAATAAGTCGCATGTCATTTTTACCAGTCACAGATCTTTTTCACTTTCTGACCAATTTGGTCTCCCCAGTAGGAAATCAGGAACACCACACTTTTGGTAGGCTCACCCTGCAGAGAAAGGAAGTGTTAAAAAATAAAAAAGGAGGCACAGCTGACACAAAAAATAGAAGTTTAATATGTGAAGGACGTCAGGTGATATTTATACAAGTAACATCAATAAAAAACTAAGGAAAACTGAAAACACTTAGATTTACATGCATTTTTAAAATCAGCTGTTCTTTACCAAAACAAAAACAAAAAAAAGAGGAAATACAGTTAATATGACCTGTAATCTCTTTGACCTTGGAAATCCTAGTTTGTGAAAAAGCACGACTCTCTCTGTCTCTTTTTTGTTTAGTGATAAGCGTTAGCGAAGTTTTCCGATCTTCCATCACAAAAAATCCATCTAACATTCTATTAGTGATCTGTGTCATGCCTGACTTCTGATCAAGCAGAGGAATTCCTAAGTGGATTAGTGGCATCTCTCACTATGAATAGAAAACATCACAGCACTCACTGTTTGTATTAACAACTAGTAAAGAAATACTTAAGAGCTTCAACAGAGTCATCTACTATTTTGCCCCATAACAAATCTGGGATTTAAGCCTTGGGTGGTCCCGAGTCCAGATAAAATGGGAAGTTTGTGTCAGGAAGTCAGGTAATCCTACTTAAAATCTTAGCCAAATCAAACATGCAGGTCACCAAGATCCGCAAATCAGTGATTCACAGCTGTCTACGACAGTCTCCCACCTCCATCCTCTGATCTCCAGCAAAACTAGACTGACTTGTTCTCGGTCATATTTAACACCATCATTACCATGTATACAAACAGCAAGGGAGGGGGGGGGGGGC
>VUQR01028814.1:0-10368 GCA_015108515.1 Hemichromis elongatus
CCAGTGCTGCGGGCTGGAGAACACTCACTCGCTGGCTGACGTATCAGACACAGTGAGGTCCGAGTGGCGCGTAAACCGGCAAATGCGGGCAATACGCCAGAGGAACTTTTTCTAATCCTTGTTAGTGCTCTTGTTGCAGCAATTTGGATCAACTGAGGGCTTTTCAGGGAGTTTTTAGGGCAACCTAATAATAATTGTCACTCCAAGACAGGATTATAAGGTTGGGTGTCATCTGCATAGCAGTGACATTGTATGCTGTGCCTTGTTACTGTACAGTCTAAGGGAAGCATGTATAATGTAAACAGAATTGGTCCTAGCACTAAACCCTGTGGAACACCGTATTTGATCTTAGTGTATGAAGAGGACTCTCCATTTACATGAACAAATTGCAGTTTATTGTATAGATATGATACAAACCATTGCAGTGCAGTACCTGTAATACCTACAGCATGCTCTAATCGCTCTAATGGGATATTATGAACAGTATCAAACGCTGCACTGAGGTCTAACAGGACAAGCAGACAGATGAGTCCACTGTCAGAGGCCATAAGAAGATCATTGGTAACCTTCACTAAAGCTGTTTCTGTGCTGTGATGATCTCTGAAACCTGACTGAAACTCTTCAAATAAGTCATTCCTCTGCAGATGATCTGTTAGCTGTTTGACAACTACTCTTTCATTTTTTAGATAAATGGAAGGCTGGAGTCTATAATTAGCTAAGACAACTTTAACCTAGATGACACTGTAGAAAGCTAACACACTGATATTTAGTGGTTTAACTCTTCATTGTTTTTACCATCTTACTACTATGCTAACATTAGATAAATAGCAGTGGACTGATGGCAAACTCAGATTTGTATTTCTCAACAGATATATGGAAACTTATTTACTTTAAAAATACTTTACTTTACTTTACATATTAAATAGTCTGTGATTCATCAAATATTATGATCTTCCTATATTCTTTTACAGTCATTACTGATTAGAACAAGGGTTTTTTCCAGTATCAGTTAGTTATTCATTAAATTTACCGTTTTACTTTTGTCTTGGTATCCATGTTTAAATTTAAATCTATCTTCTATTAGTATGATCATAATACTTTACAAAATTTTTAAGAAGTATTACTGCGTTAGGAGAAGCAGCATCAAAACAAGCTGTATCCGGTGTTCTACCTGCTCTGATGTCCATATGTTTTATTGTGCAGAGAGTGGTGAAGCTACAGTGTATTCAGCAGTGAGAACTGAAAATGTCAGTTATGAACCAATCATCATCAAAGAGAAGAAGAAAAAGTCAAAGATGCGAGGTATAGATGTTTTTCTTTGTCTCCATTATGGTTCACTTCTACAGCCACACACACTAAGGATTTGCTTTAAGCTACATGCTAACATTAGATGCTAACATTAGATGAAATGTTTATCATGCGCATCTACATCAAACACTGCTCACTATCAGAAGTATTTATTATTATTATTATTATTATTATTATTATTATTATTATTATTATTATTATTATTATTATTATCATTATTATCATTATTATTATAATTCCTTTGTAATTTGTACTCTTAATGCAATGTGTGTTCACATGGTGATGAATGGATATGTCAGATTTTCAGAGGAAAAAAACATCTCAGACGGGTTTTTGTTTTTTTTGCTCAAACGAGTCTCATCTGTGTTTTGTTAGGGTGCTAACTAACATTCAGTGGTTGATATGAGACAGACTGAACAGACCAAATACTATTTTATTAAACCTTTTTATTTTCTTTGCCATTCTACATGTACAGTCACAGCAGCTACTTCCTGTTGTTGATACCAGTTAGTGTGAAGTTCGTGAGACTTCTCCCCTACTTCTTGCCACTGTACCACTGCTCATTGCAAACAGTATCAATATCAGCAGATAACATCTTCGTGGTCACCCGTTTGTCTTTTTCTCAGAAACGCCCACCAGTTTCTTGTTGCCAGGTCTTGTTTCACAGCAGAGGTGTTAAGATAAAAAAAGAACCTGTCAAAAGCAGCTGCTGTTTATAAAACGCACTATTCGTGTCTTCATAATGCTGCATAAGAGAAAATGATAAAATCTTTTTCCATAGCTGTGGAGTCAGAAGTTAGCAATGCCGAGGTAGCAGTTGCAGTAAATAAGATGTGTTTTTGCAGACAGTGATCCAGCCATAGTCTACTCAGCACTGACAACAGAAGATGTCAAATATGATCGAATAGTCATCAGACCACAGAGGCCCAGAGGCACAGCTCCCCTTTAACTTTGAATAGAGCCAAGCTGGCTGCTCGCTCTGTTTCCAGCTATTGCGCTAAGCTAAAGTAGCATGGTGGTAAGCCTATGCTAGTTTAAGTTAGCATAACAAGTAAATACGGAGACTAAAAAATTTAGTCAAGAATCACTGGAGCAAGATTTAAAAAAATATATAAATAAAAACATCAGAAAGTTAATATAACACATAAACCACATTACAAGATTAAAACCACGGGTTGCTCTAAAATGTTACACAAGATGTGACACAAGACTCTGTTAGTGTGAGCAGTATGGAAGCTATGGCATTTGTATCTGAGCTGGTTTCCACTGAAGTCTGAACTGGGACTGTGTGTGATGCAGAGAGGTGGAGATTGGAGGTCTTGCTTGAACTGCAAAGCCTGTAATCATGTTTCCCGTTCTTTGAACTGTGTATGTGTTTGTGTTCAGACTTTAAATCAGAGCCAGACGTCATCTACTCTTCACTGAAGTAGTCCACCAGTCCAACAACTGACATCCAAATGCTGGTCTCTAACTGCCCCCCGCCCCCACCCCAGCACCTCAGATGAGAGGACGTCCACATGTTACAGAGATTTGTATATGTTTTGTGGCTCTTTTTTAAAAAAAATTATAGTGATAGGACTCTCCGTTTCTCTATTTTTGTATTTGCATTATAAATACATGAAGACACGCACATATTTCCACAGAATATAATAAATCTTCCAGTTATTTTATGTCATGAGTAACTTCACTGTCCTTTGTTTGAGCCCAGTCTTATTCCTACAGCAGCAATCTAGTTTCTATGTGAGATTAGTAAACCTTTGCTCCCACATGTTTTCAGCTCATGGTTCTGTGGATTTCTTGAAGGTGTTAGATATAAAATTTGACTTGGTCAGAACTTCTTGTGGTTAATTGAAACATACCTTTACATAAAGAGTAAACATTATATCATAAATGATGCTGAAGAGTGTTTATTTCATTCAGGCACCAAACAGTCGAAGTAGAAATTGTCACAGTCTGGCTGCGAAGCTGACTGTATAAATGAGAGAAGTGGACACAAAATGCAGACAAGAAGGAACAAGAAGAAAATTTGAATATAATTTGAATATACCAAAAGGAAAGCCAGGGGCAGCACGGTGGTTAGCACTGCTGCTGCACAGCAAGAAGGTCCTGGGTTCAAATCCACCATCAGGCCGGTGTCTTTCTGTGTGGCGTTTGCGTGGGTTCTCTCTGGGTACTCTGGCTTCCTCCCACAGTCCAAAGACATGCATTTTATGGGGATAGGTTAATTGATCAATGCAAATTGCCCATAGGTGTAAATGTGAGAGCGAATGGTTGTCTGTGTCTCTATGTGTTAGCCCTGCGACAGACTGGCGACCTGTCCAGGGTATACCCCGCCTCTCGCCCTATGACAGCTGGGATAGGCTCCAGCACCCCCTGCGACCCTGACAAGGATAAGCGGAATCGAATGGATGGATGGAAAAGTATAAATTATTGAATTTATTTTTTGCAAAATCACACATCTCTCTGATATCTGCTACAATGATTGATCAGAAAAATTAGAGCAATTTGAAAAAGTTCCCTTTGGCTGTTGGAAATAAACACACACACATTTTGATGTGTGTAATTAAAGTAGATAGACAGACAGAGGAAGTAAACCTGGGGCTGGAGAAGTTGATTATTCTTGAACAGTTGACCTTTTTTTCCACAGAGCATCATATTTTCTTTATTGTTGCCCTGGGAAACATTCATTGTCTCATTCTGTGGTTTAAAATGGAAGCAAAGAGCTGAAGTGTTTTAGTGTCTGATAAGCTGTCACATCTCCTGAAACAGCACAAAGCTCCCCGTTAACCTGATCAGTTAAAATTGAATTACATTGAAAATCTGCCACCCTCTACTGGTAAAACCGGGTGTTACAACAGAACAGCTGCTTCACAAATGATAACATTTTAACCTCTTAAAAACCAAAACGTTTTAAAGATAAAAAAGGAAGAAAAAAAAAGATCACAGGGTGTTACCTAAACCACTTACACATCTTGCCTTTGGTACTATTTTGTCTTAGCTACATCAAAATGGGACAGTCCTGTGTGTTTCCCATGCAAGTGGAAGATGTTGTTAGACCCCAGTTACCCCAGTACAGAGGTCAGACCCAGCTCTGATTCTATGGATATTCTATGGATTCTATGGATCACCCTAAAGGTTAAGAGAATCTTATTTGATGTAGGGATTCGCCCAGCCCCTGACAACCTAAATTTGCTAAGATTGACTTTAGTAGCCTGGAAAGTTTTAAATGCTAGAATAATCTATGAGAACCACACAGGAGTGGATGTTAGGACTCATACATACAGCTTTACATTTAAAAAGAATTAAAAAAAAAAGGGGAATGTCCACAAAATAAACTTAAGTTAGAGACAGGATATTTCATTTCAGCGATTTTACCAAAGACAAACAGCTCAATCAGTAGTTAATAATAATCACATAATCAAATCATTTTAAAATTTAAAATAAATTTAAGTTTGTAAAAATAAAAAAATAAAAAAGTTGAATTAGCAGATCTAAACTGTTTAATAAATAATTTTACTGGGTTTGATGAGTTTTTAATGGAGGAGAGAGAGAGATTGCTTAGCCATGGAGGATGAAATCTTTTTTGAAGAGGAAGAACCCCGAACAAAGTTCCCAAAACTTCCTCTGAGTTTCAATCCAATATGGCAGCAGGGAGCAGACCAAATCCCCCAAATAGTGAATCTAACTTGCAAACCACAGTGGGGAGGCAAGTCTTCTGGGATTCCTGCTGAAAATCCACTGTGTGATCTATAACTAACATTAAAAAGCTGTTTTCACCTTTAAATATTTTAAATAAACTGTAATGAATTAGCTGCTACAGAAATAAATTGTTTAAAATGTAGACATTTTCTGGTTTGAGTGTCAGTACATAAAAGGTAAAGTGTCCAGTCCTTATCCGTGTGTGGTGCTATTATTTTGTGTTATTACCGCTCATCTGATAGGCTATTGTCATCAGCCTGCGGCATGCAGGTGGACGAGCGGTTGGGTGCTGTGGACACGTAAGTTTGTGATAACTCAAGAATGAGGAAATGTAAGAGTTTAAATTTTGTGTGTGTCTACTAAAAATCACGGACGAGTTTGATTCTCAGTGGCCCCGACCTGAAGGTCAGAGTAAGTTTTCTAAAAATCGTGTGAATGCAATCCCAGTATGAGCTCCACCTCACGCATATTGCTAAGACAAAGGAAATAAACATGGCAGTTAACAAAAAATGAATCAAGTGTTATCAAGGGTTAATCAGATGTGTGTTAAGTTGCAGGATCAAAACACAAAGTAATTTATGAACACAAGAACATACTTTGTATATTTTAATCAGACAGAGCAAAATATGAGAACTAGGTAAGAGGAAAGAAATGTTAGGGTGACAGGCTCAGGTGTACACAGCACAGAAACAGCAGGAGGATGTCCCGATTTACCTGTCCAATTATGAGGGACTGTTTATGATGGGAGCTAAATAAAGTAAACTTCAGCTCATCAAGTAAATTGTCTCATTGTTTCTCCATGAAATGTAACATTTGTCTACATCTGGCTGGACAAGCACACCCATCTTCAGCAGCGAGAAAGCCAAACTGGCATTAACTGTGTTTAATCCAGATGTTTGTGAAGACTTTCAGAGTGATGTACAGCTGGGAGGAAATCACGATACGTTCCAGTTATTAGTTACACATAATTATTATTTTTAACAGCTTTCATTTTGAAGGCATTAAAGTTATTCGGGATCTGAGCGGTGGTTTCAGATTCACTGGTTAATAAATAGGAAATACGCGCAGTGAATATTCGGTCTGCGTGATGACGTAACATGACGTGGGGAGGTTGTAGTTTTAGTGCTGAGTGAGAACATTAACAGTACAGTTTGATGTTGGTGAACAAATGAACGCGGATCAGCTGCAGGGTCATAAACAGCGCTCGCGCGCTCGTTTTATTTATTTATCTGTTAAAAACAACGAGTCAACAGACTGTTGTCTCGTGCTAGATTAAATAAACTACTTAATATGAAGAAAAACAATTTCCTGCTGTGTAGCGGTTCCTTTGTCTGACTGTCATGTGTTACGCTGAGCCCAGTTCTTAATGTTCTTCAGTGTTTTACTGTCTGTGTCGCTGGATGACCGAGAGACGTGAAACTTGTTCTTTACTTTGAAAACTTCACCCCGAGGCGGCTTCGTTTGAGCAGGCAGTGAAATTTAGGACTGGGTGGGTCGGGAGGAAACGTTGCCTCGGAGTGACGTCATCGGTGTCCGACTGTGAACTTGGAAGTTCTTCTTTAGTTGTTGTTGTGACACTATTCTGTCCGAGCTGTCAAACGTCCCTAAAACGCGACACAGTCCGTTACTTCTAGTTTTATGTAAATCTTGGATTTGATCAAATCAGCGTTACAACTCGGTTATGGACGTTTTAAAGTCTTACCAACCTGAGTGTGGGATCAGGAGTTAAGAACACGGACATGTCTGCTGCGTGGCGCTGCTCCACTTTGCTGTCTGTCGGACTCTTCGTATTTGCCTCTGCAGGTGACAATTAACCGCTACAAACCAAACCGTTATCTCCGAGAGTGAGGATGATCGGTCTGGATCTCACGTTAGAAGTGTTCCACAAAGACTCGCTGATAACCGCATTCAGTGTAAACGTTAGTTAAAAAGACTGGAACTAAAAATCTGTGGAGTCTTTGTGCTTATATGAAAACCTGTGTGAGGACTCCACCAAACACTTGAGTATAAATGTATCTATAGCACGGCTCCGTCCATAATAACAAAGTTACACTCTGTATTAATTCTCTGGGCTCACACTGACAGTAACTGTAGCCTCAGGTCAGATTTGACAGCAGTTAAAATCCCCCACGTGTTATTATTTGAGTCCGAAATTTGAGGACTTTTCCTAAATTTACTTAAAATACACAAATATTAAAATATTAAATGCTATACTGTTTTTAATGCTGTGCAGGTGTTACAGATATTCGTGACCTATTGAGGTGAATTTTGGCTCCACCAGCGTGCGTTAAATGAGGAAAAATGATAATTTACTGAATCTCAAACCGGTGAAACAGTTCATGTCATGTCTGTGTGTATTTTCTTCATGGAACGGCGATGGCAGAGTTTGGGCATGGAGGTGGAGGGTCCTCAGAGTAGGAAGGGTCCTAGTTCAAATCCTGGCTGGGACCTTTCTGATTAAATGTTTGACCCCCACCAGGTTTCCTCTTCATTGTTTACAATACAGTTTTAATTAGACATATTTAAATCTTTATCGATGATGGTTAAATACATGAATTAACCATTAATTAAGAGTTTATTAACACCAGATATTCTGTTTACATATTCTACATTGATCTACGGTCAACTTCTGTGAACTTCTTGAACCTGTCAGACAAATCTGGGATACTTTAGAATGCTTTAAATGAAAGAACAACTTTTATTGGAGCACTTTATTGTTGTTTACCAGTGAAATAGTGTTTAAGTATATTTTTTGGTATATGACACTTATTAGCATGACGGTTGTAATAGACCTTTGATTTTCAAAATGAACCTCAGTTGTCTCCCTTTCTCACTCTGATTGGCTGCTGTAGACATGAACAGTTGTACTTTGACCTTTAACCTCTCTGCTCTGTGTTGTTTCCTCTTTCAGACAAAACCATCACAGCTGAGTCTGGACAGGACGTCATTCTGCCATGTCGAGCTCCGAACAGCAACATCAGACTTGTTGAGTGGAGCAGAGCTGACCTGGGAGATGAATATGTGCTTTTATATCGGCATGGTTACTTTCTTCCAGACAACCAGCATCCATCTTTTAAGAACCGGGTGGATCTGCAGGACAGACAGATGAAGGATGGAGACGTGTCTTTGATTCTGAAGGATGTGACGACCGCTGATAGTGGAACATATGAGTGTCGTGTCATCATGAGACCAACATACTGGAGTGAAGACATCACAAGCACCATACACCTGACTGTTGATCCTTCAGGTGAGTGAGTAGAGTTGAGTGTGTGTGTGATCAGAGGTGAAGCTGCTTCCTGGTTGTTGATGTTTGTTTCTAAAGATGTTGTTGATGAGACTTTGTAGAAAGCAGCTGGTCTGAGTGATGTGATCACAGTGCAGAGTTCTGTTCTTCACTCATCAATTTATTTATTTATTTGTCTAAAACAACGTGTCAACAGACACAGTCAGGCTGTCTCTTGCTAAAAATAAATGAAAAATGTAAAATATTATTTAGAAACAAGCAAACACAAAGGCACTCAGTGAATTTTGGGATAGGGAATATCGGGCAGGATAGAGCCGATGGATCTTTCAAAAGGAAAGAGGAGTCTTTGCCTCACAGTGATGTCATTGGTCCCCGAATCCGGACTTCAAAGTAAACAAAGGTTTTTGTTAGGGTACTGTTCTGTCTGAGTGAAAAACAAAAACTTCAGTCCGAGTTGTCAAATGTCCCTAAAATACAAAATCACTATGAGACAGTTTTCACAGTCGGTTGCTTAAAGTCTTATGTAAACCTAAATTGAATCCAATTAGCATTAAAAGTTGTTGTAATTGTTAATAAATGTATTTAAATTTTCATGGCTGTTAATGTTTTCATGTCTTGGTTAAAACCGGACATGATGCTGTGTGATAGTAGATGTTGTTTCTCCAAAAATGAATAGAATCTAAATCTCTGCTCTCTGAAACATGAATGAATCATTAATCATCAGTTTGTTAACATGAGATGGGCTATTAACACATTCTACATTGATCTATAGTCCACAATGAGCTTTAAAAGCTCATGAGGGAATAACTGGACCACTTTAAAATTGGCCCAGACTTCGATGTGAAGGCATAGTATATGAACAATGTATAAGGGTTAAAATAACAAGATTAGGCTGAACATAACATGATTAAACAGCACATTTAATGTAAATAACTCTTCTCACAAACCCCTACACTGTGACACTCTTGGTATGGTCCACTGAACATTTCCTCTGTGTGGGAAAGCTTGACCAAAAATGGCCAAAGAAGGGAAGGAGACAGATGCTGTCCAGTGTAGTAAGTGATTTATTCATCGTCCTTGTGACCAAAAAATATTTATAAAAATAAAAAAAACTCAACTCCAAAGTTAACTCAGTGTAATTAAGCAAAACTTAACTTAAACCCACAAAAATTTAGTCAGCTATCCAAACAATTTCTCCTCTGGACTGTTCCATTCAGGTAGGTAGGTAAGATAAACATTACCATACTCATACATGTATGATGCTACTCTATATCAATACAGGCATTTCTCAACAAACACAATCCTAAAATTGACTTTATTAAACACCAATGCACCAATTCTCCCCCCTTTTTCACCTGGTCCCTTCCTGTGACCTCAGACTAAACAGGAAGCTATAAATACAGGAAGTTAAGAAGCACTTCCTCTAAGTAAGCAAGGTGAGTTCAACAAACTAGACAAACTAATAGTTGAATTAAATAACATGTTAAATTAACAAACTTGTCAGAGTTGATTTAAAAAAAAATTTCATTATATAATCTGTAAAAGTGCAAAATATAAACAGAAGAAGAAAGAATGGCTGAAAATGTGAACCTGAACTACAAATCCAGCTGATCGATTTGCTCAGTATAAGGCAAGTTTATTTATATAGCACAATTCAACAACAAGGTGATTCAAAGTGCTTTACAGAGAAAAATAAAAACAAATAAAAAGCATGATTTAAAATGAAAAAAAGAAAGGAACAGTAGAAAAAAATCAGTATTTAAAATGTAAGTTTTAAAATTTAAGCTTAAAAGTGAAACAGTGTGGATTTGGTGTTTTATTCAAATGCAGCAGAGAACAGGTGAGTCTTCAACCTGGATTTAAATAAACTGAGTGTTTCAGCTGATCTGAGGCTTTCTGGGAGTTTGTTCCAGATGTATGGAGCATAAAAGCTGAATGCAGCTTCTCCATGTCTGGTTCTGACTCTGGGAACTGATAAAAAAACGGGATCCAGATGACCTGAGGGATCTGGAAGGTTCATACTGGGTCAGGAGGTCACTGATGTATTTTGGTCCTAAACCATTCAGAGCTTTATAGACCAGCATCAGAACTTTAAAGTCTATCCTGTGACGGACAGG
>VUQR01028828.1:5025-23787 GCA_015108515.1 Hemichromis elongatus
ACTCCATTTCCCCCCCATGGTCCTGAGTTATGGAATGACACCCCCCCACCCCCCCTTTCAGCCTTGTTCTGCTGGAAGTTCCTTCCTGTTAATAGGGAGTTTTTTCCTTCCCGTTGTCACCAAAGTGCTTTATCACAGTTTTTTTTTTTGTGTGTGTTTTTACTGTATGTATTATTTTAGGGTCTACCTTAGGATATAAAGCCCCTTGAGGCAACCATTGTTGTGATTTGGTGCTATATAAATAAAATTGAATTGAATAAGCAGCTGATTTCTTTCAGTATTATATTATTTGTTAAGTTGTTCATTTTTCTCTCTGCTCAAAATAATTGGACAAAAACAAACACTGCAGATTAAAAACTGTTCACAAAGCTGCAGCAACATCAGCCTGACGTGCGGTCAAACAAGTTCACTTTAATTTCATTCACAAAATACAGCAACACCACACGGCACAACAAAAACAGCAGCAGTTATGAATTTAAACCCAGTGAGAGAATCAGCAGTCTCAGGTCAGCTGGCTCTGCAGTCCCAGCCTGGTCGGAGCTCGTACCCTCCACACAGGCGCCTCCTGGCAGCCCTTTCTCAGTCCGAGCCCTCTGCTGGCCTCTGTGCTCCCGCTTTGCTCTGTACCGCCTCCTCCTCGCCTCCTCCTCTCTGGTTCAGCCCTCCTGTGCTGCTCTTTATCTGATCACAAGTGAAGTTCCTTCTCATGTGATCCAGATGCGTGCATGGCTACCAAAACAGCATGCAGCAGAGTGATTGGTGTAAACACCTGCTGCATAATTTTAAGATGTAAAACGTGCTTCACTTTATTAATCTGCATGAATGAAAGGTGAGTAAAGCGTGATGGAGAGAAGGAGGAAAACACACAATATTCACAGAGCAGTGACTGATGTCAGTGAGTGGTTTGGTGAGGAGAGAAAAGGAGACACAGCAACTAAAATGATCTCTATCAAGATAAAACCAGGGAGCACATTTCTGATTCACGAGCATGGGAAAACCAAACTGTTGCTTTGTTTAGGCTGAGACACAGTTTGTGTTAAATAGATCATTTAATAAAGTTAAAGGACCTTCATCATTAGAATGACAATAAAAAGCAAACAATGAATAAGAAAATATAGTGAATGAGTTCAAAGAAATGACTTTGACACGGATTTAAAAAAGGAAACAAAGAAAGTTTAAGTTTCTTCTTTTCTCATCTCTGATATTTGTGGCTAACAAAGGCGCCATCACCACGACTCAGATTCTGCTCGCTGTGACCACCAGAGGTCAGCTGACAGCATTGATGCATAGCTGTGCTTTAACAAGCTGCTTCATAAACATTTACTTTTATGACACAACAGTTTCTTTCAGCCTTTCTCGGGCTGCAGATCACAGCAACGAGGTGCTCTTCAGCTAAAACCTCAAAAACTTGACACAACACGTGACGCTGTTGGCTGTGTGAGCTGATGTGCTTTGTGTGTGTGTGTGTGTGTGTGTCACTACCCTTCCTGGGCAGTATCCCTGTGGGTCGACGCTTCCTGACAGGAAACGGTTTCACTTTCAGAACCAACATTCCTGCTCGAACACATCTATACGGACACACTGCTGACCTGACGCCCTGATACACGCCCCCGTGTTGACCACACCCTCCTCATAAAAGCAGAACTGTTAACCTCACTCAGCCACACGTGTTGTGCTTTTAGTAATTATACAATATTAAATGTTCTGTTTTGTAACGTTTACATTTAAATTGTCTAAGTAGTGATCCTTTATGATCAGTAACAATATTTGCTTTCTGATCATTAAAAGTGTAAAAACATTTACTGCTTATTATATTTTATCCCCAGTGGGCATAAAACTTATTCTCTTAAATGAAACAGAGATGAGTGTGAATGAGTGTGTGTGTGTGTGTGGGGGGGGGGGTTTTCTTGAAGTCTTCAGTAGGATGTGAACGTCAGGAGGCTTCACATGAGGTCAAAGGTCATCACAACACACACACACACACACACACACACACATATTGCCTGGCAGTGGTCAGTATTTCACAGAAGGCCTGATGTTCAGTTTTGTGCTTCCTGAGTTTAAATTGATTGTTTTTCTGATGACAATAAGGAGAAAATGAAAAAGAGGGAAATGATCGTGATCCCTCTTCTACCAGGAGCAGAGCCTGTGTGTGTGTGTGTGTGTGTGTGTGTCTAGGATTAAATCGGCTTTACCTGTACCTTGGAGGGGGCGTGTCCACCTGTCTCCGACTCTGTTCGTCGCTCATTGCAGTCGAGCAGTTCAAGCCCGAGTTTCTAAAAGAAATTTCAAAATTTCAATTTTTATAATTTTTTCAGTATTAGTTTAGATTTCCTCTTGTTTTTTTTTTTTTTACCTTAGTAAAATTTGGGGTCATTAAGCAAAAGAAGACAAAGTGATCAAAATGTTCTTGCTGAGGCGGTACGACTGAGCCTCGGCCTGATCCATCCGTTTTATTCATCCAAACGTCCCAGTTTGCCAGCTTAGATCTAAATGTTCCCGTGACATCTGTTTGCCAGATGACAGCGTGCACCTTCTGCACCCGACAGGCAAACAGAACTGGCACTAACAGAAGCCTCCTCCGTGTTCATTTATAAAACTTTCAGTCCTGTTTGTAAAAGAGCAACTCAGAGATTTTCAGGTATCGATAAAAAAAGGTGAACATTAGAAACCCAACATCTCAGTGATCAACAGTAACTTTACACCGGACCCTCCCCCAAAACCAGCTGTTATGTAAGAATGGCAGAAGTCAGTCTCACCATCAGCGAGCTGTTGTGCCCACTCTCACTGGGGATTTCCACATCCTGGGGATTTTCAGAATCGCTGCAGTTTGAGACTTGTTTGACTGTTTGATGATGATGATGGATTAAACTCGCCGTGAGCTCGTAAAGCATTTTTCACAACACGGTACGAGGCGTGTAACGCCTCCAGAGGCTCGTAAATTCTTCTGGGCTCACGAGCCCAGACAGTCTGGGTACCTGAGGTAACTTCCTCTGATGTGCACACAGTTACTCAAACACACAAACACATAAACACATAAACACATGCGGTTTACGCTATGTACACATGACAAGGAGCGACTTCCAGAGCTGCAAAATGAGTGCACAAACTGACAGGAGCTTTATGGGGATGGCTTAATAGCAAGTCAGTCAGAATCCCATTTTAAAAGTTAACGTTAGGAGGTGGCTGCTGTATCTAAACCCTTTTATGGAGTTAGCTGACAAATAATATGGGTTTCTATGAGATATGGACCATTAAATAAAGTTTGTACATGTACAGACTACAGGATTGTTTCACCTGTTGGCTGAAATATTTAATCATGTTGAGAAACATAAAAAAAATCAGGCTTGTAGAGGTTGTTTTTTCTGCTAAAATATATGAAATATTATTATTATTATTATTATTATTATTGGATGGTTTTATGAGGTGTGCGTACATATATACATACTGGTCATTTTAGCCTGTAGCTAGGTGGTTGCTAGGTGACATGATGACATCATAAAGCAGGTCGCCGACCACACTGACTTGCTTTGGGTGATATTTAGCATCCCTCTTTGGTTAGCTTCCTCCAGACAGATTTTTAAAGACGGACTAAAGCTGTGTGAAATCTCATTTTGGGGCAAAGTCAGACAACTTTTAACTATTTTTAAATCAAAGGTAACTACTAACTCAACACATGGTGTTCATTTATATTACAGCTAATTTAGATTATTTTGACAAGCTTCAGAATAACTGCCTGAATAAGTGACTGGAGACATCACCGTCATGGCTGCAAAGTGGAGAGACTTGTTTTTGCTCGTGTTCTCTGACACAAACAATCACATGAAGTCATCTGTTCACTATTTGTAAGGATATTAAACTACATCCCAAACTGAACTGTTAAACCTAACCTCCTCCTCACTTAATGATGGACATTTTTGACCTCCAAAGGATGTTGAATCTCCACAGAATGACAGATTAATGTTCCAACGACATCAGCTGTACGTGTAGACACATGGGAGCTGATGCTGTTAGGCAAACACACACATACCACAGCTAAATGGTTCGACTGTCTCCGAAACACCAAAGAAAGCTCTTCATTATATAACTGAGTCGACACAGAGATGTTTCCCCTTGTGGCAGGGAACAGGAGGAATGTACATCTGTATTTGTTCCTGTCAGAACTGCACTGAAGCTTGTTTGTATGTCGGGTGTTCAGGCCGACCCACATGGACAAACCATGTGGAAAGAAAAGGACGACACAGATGGTCCCTGGTCACCTCTGGTTTGTCCCAGAAGGAAGCTGAGAGAAGGAAAAAGGCAAAAAGGTTCAAAACACTGAATAAAGTTTTGCTTTTGAAAATAATTTTAAGGCATCCAAAGAAAAATCACAGTTACTAAAACAACTTGTTTTCTAATTTATTTAAAATCTGATATATTACTGAGCTTTCCTGTAACTTTCCATAGTACAGTCATGTTAAAAAGACAGACTCCCTGTGTTGACACTAAGGTTTTACATCTGTGGACATGTTGGTATTTATTTAGCATAAATTAAGCCAAAATGCAGAAGTAGTCTGTGAAACACCAAATACACCCCATGATTCAGCAGTTTGTAGATCAGTAACAGTAACTGTTCTCTGACTTGATCAGTTTCTCACATTGTCGTAGAGGAAATGTTGCTTCAGTTTATTCAGTTCTGTGAACATTTGTTTATTCACAGCTCCTCTAAAGAGCTGACCTTTGGGATCATGATCCTCTAGAACATTTTGGTATACAGAGGAGTTTATGTTTGACTCAGTTAGTACAAGCTGCCTCCATCCAGTGGCTGCAAAACAAGCCCCCTGTGAGCCTGAGCCCCCTGGACTCTGGAGCTAGCCTACACAGTGAAAAGAGGTTGGGGCATGCTGTGGTTAATATTGCCTTGCACTTCATCCTTCAGCATTGTGACTCTGCAGGAACTTAAGCCAGGTTACTTTTGTGGATTTTAGTTCTACTTTGTTGTGCAGTAGTCAGGATGATGATGTTCAAACTCCCAGTTGAATTAGGCTCCTTCCATCTGCAGCTTGATGACTGACTTTCTGTCTGACAGGAAAACGTGCAAGACTGGGCGGCGTATCTCAGACTCTGAGTCCATCAGCACCTGTTCTCCTTTTCTTTCTGTACGCCAAAAGCTGCGCCTCAGTCACCAGTCTGTCAATCTCCTGAAGGTCAAAGTCAGAGCACAAGAGGAAGAAGAAACACGAGAAGCTCAAGAAGTACCAAGGGCTGATATACAGTATAAATATTAATTAGTCTTCAAACACTGAAGGAATTACATAGAAATAAATTAGATTAATTAACAAATAATTTTAAGTGTTGTTGTGCACCTGAGTATTACCTACACCGTACAGTGAACTAGTCAGATATAAACTGAAGCAGAGGTGAAGGGCACTAAAAATGTTTATTGTGACAAACTGAAACAGTATTAAACACCAGACGGAGCGTCAGGTCTTCACCTATGGGGCGCCGTTTGTAAACTGAAACATGCTGAAATTAACAGCAACACGACTCTGACGTCAAAATGTTAAATATTAAATCTAAAAATATAGTATTTAAATCTAACATTTAAAATTGTATTTTAAATATAAAAAGTTACAAATATTTTACTAAATGTTGCAAAAAAGAACTCGAGAAAACATGTTTTTGTGAGGTTTTGAGCTAAATGTGGAAAAATGTGGTGCTTTAAAAACACACAGCTTTCCTATCATCTGTGCTAAAATGATGGACACTCCCCTCCCTCTCTATTAACCATCATTAGCATTCCTCCGATATTTCCCATGCTCTGTTAGCTTCAAACAAATAGCATTCTGCTCATATTTCTCCGATTGCTGTTCCAGGAGGATTTCTCACTGACAGCTCCTTTCACCGCGGGCAGCAGGAGACGTCCACCGACGAGCTCTTTCCTCGGTGAGGACACACTGATAGGGTCTCTATTATTCACTGGACAACGAGCATCAGCTGGTATCTTTGCTTGTCTTTTATGTGTTTTGTATTTTCATATGAGCCTGTCTTCTCTTTCATATCCTCTCTCTGTATTTTCTCGCCTTTTTTCACCGTGCTGCCTGTCAATCACGGTGATGTGGAGGTGATGACATACAGGAAGAGGAGTGTGCTAAAGCACAGTAAAACTGGACAGTGGTGCCTTTATCCCACTGTAATACACAAACAGGGGGATAGGGGTCCCTTGGCTACAGCGTGAAGGATATGAGACTTCTGGGAGAAGGTCCAGGAGCCTCTATAATCCTGCTCCTGTAGCCACGTGTTTTCCTCTCAGGGATTCAAACCTTTCCACTAATCCTGTTTCTCTGACCCTTTCACCTTTAAATGAATGTGTACATTAAACACTCTGAACTCAGCCATAAGCTCATTCTTAGTTTTAACACTTAATCTAATCCTAACACCCTTACTTACTGACCTTTACTTATACCTGTATCTTGGAGCTCCACTCGATCATTTCATTTCCAGGTTTCTGGTGTTCTTTAGAACCTCAGCTCTCAAACGTTTTCTTCCAGGCAGTCCTAAATACATCCTCGCCCAGCACGTCAGCCCAGACTGAAACAGCTGAGCTGTGAGATTGGTCACACAGACGTCTGTGAAGCATCCGTCTGAGTGTTTTCATCTTGGACTTTTGATTCTACTTCATGCTCAAAGGCTGTCAATCAAACTCTGTTTGTCCTCCACTCTAAGTGCAGTAATTTACAAAAAGACTGCGTGTGTAAGCCGTGTGATTGGTTGGCATATTTAAGGTGTACCCCACCTCTACCCCGATGACAGGGACAGTCTGGTCTATTCAGGTTCAGCTTTAAACTGAATTGAATAAACAGGATAAAATAGATAAATGGATCTCATGTTGCATTCAGTAAGATTTGAAACTAGTGATTGAGCACATAACCTTATTTGCTGGGCTCATAGATGAAAGCAGCTCAGGACTGTTTTCCTGTAAATCTGAGTGTCCTTTTGTAACCAGACGAGTCAGCTGAGCTGCCTGTCGGCCATTAGAAAGAAAGTAACTGGCTCCCACGTGTTTAGACTTCTGTCCATCACTGATTTACAGTCTTTGACATACTGGATATTAATTTGGTTTCTACGTTCATGGAGCTCAGATGACAAACTTTTATTTTATGATCAAATACCTGCAAAACTACAGAAATCCACGTTATTTTTAGCACTTATTTAAAAATGTCAGTAAGTAAACATGCTAGCACCTTAGCATGCTAAACTTTATATATTAAAAAAATGGAAAACTGTAAAATATAGACTCATTTTTTCAAACATAAATCTGTAAAAATCACATAGAAAGTGTAATATGTAGTTAGTCATGAACTTATTTAGAAGTCAGAGAAATCTGTGTAACAAAGCTGAAGCCCAGCGCTGCCTGGCTGTGATCTGTGGTCACTACAGTAGAAACAGATGTTTCTGTGAAATCACAGAATGAGCTCAGGAAGAAAACTGCTGTCAGTGAAGGAAGTTTGTTGTTGCACAAATACAATTTAAAGACACACAAACACCATACATCCTGTTATTGGCACACATTGGTAACTTGCATATCTGCCATTATGTGCCTCTGATGATGCTGAATAATTAATCAGCCATCATGTACCCCTTACATCCAGATGACATCTGTGTCAGGAACACATGTAATGTGCATTGTGCATCACTGGCTGATCACTAACTGAACAGAACAAAAACAAAGGCTTTCTTATCTCTTCCTCTTCTACTTAATTATATTTAAAAAAAGGAGCAACAGTTTGATTTTATGTTAAGACAGGCTGCCTTTTTGCTTTTTGTGCGATAAAGAAAGACTCAGTGTTAAAGTTTAAAGTCACTGAACTTTATATAACAGAGTGGAGGAGGTTGAGTCATTGAATAAAGGCGTTCTTATAGATGAGACCTCATAGAATGGGCTCTTTCATATAGTCTCCCATTCACCAGGATGGAGGGAAAGGTTGGTGGGCGTCACTGTTTTGGGCACGTGAATCTCTCAGTTTGAAGTTTCTCCCACATGACAGAGATTAGGATCCAGTGAGCGTATGGTCTTGTGTTTCTGCCGTCTCCTTCCTGCGTTCTCTCACACATATTTGTGTTGTTAATGATGAGGAAGAGGAGGAGAGGAAGGGGAAAAGAGTCCAGGATGAAAGACACATTCTGTTCCCTGCAGAACATCAGACACGTGAGGCGTGAAGGTGAAGGCTTCCCTCGGCGGCCTGACGCTCGCCTGGTTGGTTGAATTAAAAAATGGCTTCTGTACGATGATGCACATGAATGCTCTTAGAACGAAGCCTCGGAGTGTGCACGGCACGTGATGCCCCTGAATACAACACAGCCTGTCGGCGTGACCAGCAGCAGAACTACTACAGCCAGATCAACAACGACTGAACAATGAAGAAAGTAATTTGTCGCGAGCTTGAAACATAAAGCCCGGCGACCACAATCAGCCTGGAAAATACTGAGTTTTCACAAGTTTTACAGTTTTTCCACACAGATAAAGACCTCCACCCACCCACTGCCATCCATACTATACCAAACACTCTGTGAATTCATTCAAAATTGTATTAATGTAAATGTATAATTGCAGGACAGTCTGAGCAATGAGCCACTTCACATGACAGTGGGCTGTGTGTGGGCTGTGTGTGTCCCACCATGTGAATGACTTTGACATCCCTGATATAAGTTTTTATGATGAGTAAAAATATAACTAAGCCTTTTTTTCTATGTGGCATCTTTGAATCCAATTTTAATTAAAATAAATTAAATGAGAATATTATGTGATACATTTTGAAAGTTTTGTGAGGTTTGGTGTAAAAATCATTTTAAAAAATGTTAAATGAATTTTTTGTATTTGTTTATATGGTTTTAAGTGTGTGTGTGTGTGTGTGTGTGTGTCAGCTGTAGTTTGACTATAAAAGAAAATGAGACTGAACAACCTGAAGTGCAGGAAGACATTTACAGTAATGGAATAATAGAGCCTATGATAGCGTAAGATGGATTATTTTCAGTTATTATTGGTATAAATAGACTTTAAAGCAGGGAGCAGTCTGCCTTTTGATTGGCCGGTTGGTACTGTATGAAGGTCTGGGGGTCCCTGATTTTTTTCATCATCACCCTCACTCTCTTCACATCTTGTTGTTGTGGAGCTCGCTCTCTCACACACATTGCTGCTGAGTTCCTCTCAGGCCACCACATTAATATCTGCCCGCTGTTCTTCAGAACAGGTGCAGTGAAGTCACATTTTCACTCAGATAAAAAGAAAATGCAGGCAGGGAGAAATCACTGCAGCGATGCAGCTTTAACAAATATGAAGTGAGCTCCAGCTTATCTCCCTTACACACATATTAAATCAGGTGACTTGTGTTTTTCGGATTGTTGCTTGATCTCAGTGAAGAAAGAGCTTCCACAGATAACGCCTGAACTGAGGAGAAGTCGTCATGTTAAGAATGAGAAGTATGTGGAGGCTGAAAAGAATAAACTTTGGGGGTTTACAATAGAGCGATACGGCGATGTGGGAGGTCCTGCCATGCCTCTGTGATGATCCCCTGCTTCACTTGGTGGGAACAAAAGAGCTTTTGGTTGTTCTTTTGAGCCCAAATTTAATTACTTGTAATTTTACTTCCAAGAATCAAACATTCATCGGGAACAAAGTGTAGAAACAAGTCAAGTGAAATCAGATTTGCTGGTTTGCTGACTTCAGTCGTAACCAGACACTTTGATTAACTGGATTAACAAAAGAAGAATGAAGATGAAAGTGTGCGGGAGGCTGTCATCACCGTGCTGCTTACATCTTCTCTAATGTGTGGTTCAAACTACAAAAGAAAACACGTGAACCCGTTTACCCTGGAAAACAGTCAAACTCCAACCAGCCGTCTGTTTTCTTCTGCTTATCCATGTCAGGGTCGTGGGGGGGCTGGAGTCACCCTGGCTGAGACACCCCAGACAGACTGTCACAGGGCCAACACAGACAACCATTCACACTTCGGGTCAGTTTGGAGTCACTGGTTAAGCTAACCCATCCATGTTATAGGAGGATAAGGAGGAAGCTGGAGTATCTGGAGAGTGTACACAGAAAGGCTCCAGACTGGATCAGAACCAGCAAAGCTAAAGGTTGAATGTGTGGTACACTTAGTGTCTATTATTAACTTTTCTTCTTCTTTTGCTGTAGGCATCACCACGGCAGATCATCTGCCTCCACGGGAGCCGATCCCTAGCATGCTCCTCCTCCACACCAGCCCTCTGCATGTCCTCCTTTTCTCCCTCCATCAGTCTTGTCTCTGTTCCTCCTGCATGGCAGCTCCATCTCCAGCATGCTTGGTCCAGTATATCCAGCCTCCCTCCTCTGCACATGTCCAAACCACCTCAGCCTCGCCTCTAACTTTGGCTCCAAACTGCTCAACCTGAGGTGTCCCTGTGATGGACTTATTTCTAATCCTGCTAGCTCCCAGTGAACATCTGAACACCTTCAGCTCTTTCACACCGTTCACTCTCGACGTTTCTGATCCAATATGGAAATTTCATTTTAATGATTCAAATGTTTGATTTGTTACTGATTTTACACCAATGCATCAGGATATAAGATTTACATTATGATATGATTCATTATTACAATGCAGATGATTCTGTATAAAAAGTACTTTTATTTTAGTTATTTGAAATACATTTTAATGCTAAAGAAAGCTAAACCAAACTAACATTCTGATTTGCTGTGGGTCTCCACTCTCCTCCACGTTGGTCTTAGTCCTGTTTGTGCTGCTGGAAATACCACTAGTGTGTAACATGTAACAAAGAATAATATTTTCAAATAATTTAATATTTATAAAACAAACTAAACTGGCCTGGCCTTCTTCTAGATCATCAGAACCTGGAAATGTCCACAGACAGTGTTCTCTGTTACATAAAACCCTGCATAGACACTGTTACAGTAGACAAATGTACCCGGGCTTATCCCAACCAAAAGCCCTGGATGACCCGAGAGGTCCAGCAGCAGCTGAAGGAGAGGAACATTGCTTTCAGGTCTGGGAACAGGGACACTACACAACGGCCACATCTAACCTGAAGAGATGCATCAGAGAGGCCAAGGGGGACTATAGGAGGAGGATTGAGGACCACCTGTAGAGCAACAACAGCCAGCAGGTGTGGCAGGGCATCCAGCATCTGACAAAGTATAAGATCAACCTCAGAGCTGCGGAAGGTGACCTGGTGCTGGCCAAGGAGCTATATATATTCTTCACCTGCTTTGAGGCCATGGTACCAGAGGCATTGGAGCCAGAGCATCACCACCCTCACCCTGGAAGAACATGAGGGCCGTTAACCTGTCACAGCCCTCCATGCTGCCGTAACACACCTGGAGGGGCATGGGAGCAATGTGCAGATGTTTTGCGTGGATTACTGCTCTGCATCTAACACCATCCTTCCACACAAACTGGTGGTCACGCTACAGGACCTGGGGCTTCATTACAGCAGAGTGTGAGAGTTGGCCATCGCACATCCTCAGCCTTGAGTCTCAGCACTGGCTCACCCCAGGGCTGTGTGCTCAGTCCACTGCTCTACTCTGTCTGCACACACGAGTGGACTCCTGTCCACCAGAGCAACACCTTTGTGAAGTTTGCAGACGACACCACCGTGGTGGGGCTCATCTCCAGGGGTGACGAGTCTGCTTACAGAGACGAGGTGGAGCAGCTGTCGTCATGGTGTAAGGCCAACAACCTCCTCCTCAACACCTCAAAGACCAAAGAACTCATAACAGACTTCAGGAGGAAAAAGGCAGAGATCCCACCACTAACCATGAACAGGGACTGTGTGGAGAGGATGACAAACTATCGCTTCCTGGGAGTCAACATGGAGGACCTTTGAACACCTCCTAGCTGCTGAAAAAGGCCCAACAGAGACTTCCTGAGAATTCTCAGGATATGCATGTGGTACACGAGCTGCACAGTGGCTCAGAGGAAAGCACTCCAAGGGGTCATCAACACCACCCAGAGGTTTACTGACTGCCCTCTCCCCACGCTGGAGGATCGACACAATATAAAGCTCAAAACATTATAAAAGACGCCTCACATCCTGACCACTCCCTGTTTGAACTGTTGCCCTCGGGCAGACGTACAGAGCATTCAGTGTAAGGACTAATAGACTCAAACACAGCTTTTATCTAACCGTAACATGTGTGGGAATGTATGTGAATGTTTGCCCATACTATTTTTATTAGAACTTTAAGTATTTGTTTTATTTTATTTTTTTTAAATTTTATTGTTTTCATTCATATTTGTATGGATGATGCACTGATCGGAGACCACGTTTAATTTCGTTGAACCTGCGATAATGACAATAAAGACATTCTGATTCTGATTCTGATGATTCTATTGGATGATTTGACAACCAGACATTCGGGGAGTTCCCACAGGAGCGGCACCTCTGCTGACACTTTTATAAGTTGAACTAATTTTTTCCGTGGGTTTAACGTTAATATTCAAACACATCCGGTGAAAGACACTCAGACTGTTTTTCACAGAGTACTGGGTTCACAAACTTTCCCTCAGTGGGCAAAATGGGAAGTACATCGTTTTACTTTGCTCTCGACACACATCCATCCGAGAGAAAAACACACCCTCCTCTTCACCGTGATGCATTTTTTTATTATTATTTTCTTTTTTGAATCATATTGAAGGTTTTACTGCCACAAGGACCCTGAACACATCATACAGGACACACAGTGTTTGTGGGTGATAGCTCACGGTGTGTTTGCAGGTACACTGACTTTACAGATCAACTGTTTAACTGGACGAGGATAGAGTGATGTTTAATGTTCAGTGTCCTTCGTAGCACTCAGTGGTAAAAGTCTCTTTATTTGCCTGCCTTTAACGAGGTCAAAAGTTAGGGTCAAGCTTTACTAGCACCTGGCTTTAGAACGCAGGTGTTTTGTTCCAGCAGAGCTTTAATCCATTTCTGCTGATTAACAAACACAAAGTCGTCCTACAGTCTCTGTATGAACGTGCCAGATGTGTGGGCAGCTGCAGCTAATCTTCTTTAATGATCACATGAAAATATTCAGATGTGATGAAAGCTCAGGTTTAATCTGTGCTTATGTTGGATGGCTGCCTTTATTACCTAAGAAATGTATATTTAAAAAATATATACATTTTCCTTTTTCCTGAAACTCACATATGCGAGGACGTAGTGATTTATTTTTATTAATGCCAAGACTTCTTCAGCCGGCATGTTTTCATCATACTGCTGAGATCAACACAGCTGAACATCCAACAAGTCTGTGCTCCAGTTTTGGTGTTGAAAAGTCTATTTTTTTATTAGTCTGTCACTAATTAGCAGGTAATCAGATTAACAGATGTGATCACATCTGGCTCCAAAAAAAACAAAACAGCTAAAGCTTCAGAAAGAGACGTCGGTGACGTGCGGCAGCGTCATCCAATCTATTTTTTTTCCATTTCATCTCCTGTTTCCTGTTAGCACTTGTCTAAATCTATTAAAGGCTTTTAAAATACACAATTTCAGCTTTGTGCTGAGGCCTCAGTTATAAATCACAGACATGGAGACATGTTCATGTTGTTTCAGGCAGACGTAAAAAGGGAATAAGATAATACGTGGAATACCTGGACTCTGCTATAAATATGAATTTTCTTTGTTTTCATGTTAATTTCACTCACATGCCTGAGGAAGCTGTTTTTATTCGTCACTCGTACCCAATGTGCACAGTAGATGGAAGGAAGCTAATTATGATGTCACATCACAGGTCTGCAGCTCAGCTTTTTGTACACTTTATGTTTTCTGTGATTACTGTAAACAGATGAGTTAACTCTGCATGAAGAGGTGAAAATTGGCTCTGGTGAACTCCTGATGGATGGTCTCCAACAGGATGTCATCGTCTTGTCCTCCACCCATCCCTCCTTCTCTCCTCCCTCCTCCGGCTGTCATTCGGCCCGACGGGGGCGGCTGGAGCTCGGGCGTGTAGGTGAAACTGTAGGAGGTGCGATAAATCAGCCCATCCAGTCGGACGAGAGACAGAGGGACGGTGATGACGCGCCGCAGACAGCGCCAGCCGTCGCTGAAAACCGAAACATCAGGAACGACGCAGAGCAGAGATTTGGGACACCTGCGAGGAAAAACAAGGACGTGAAAGTCAGAGCTGTGGTCGGGAAAAGAAATGAGAAGACAAATTTCGAAGGACGCTGACTGATGAAAATGTGTAACGAGCAGGACGTCAGTGAAAGCACCAAGAATGAACCAAAACAAATGATCTGATCTTTTCTAATATAAAAAAGTAAAGAAAATTAGGTTAGGTTTTTAAAGACATTAAACTTAAAATGTAACCCATCCATATAAACGGTGTTATAGAAAGAGGCATGAAGAAAAAAGAAAATACAGTCAAAGGTATAAAAAAGAAGAAAAAATCCTGCTTTGAAATTTTTCTATACTCAATACTTTCAGTTTCTCCTTTTCTGACAGTTTGAATGAAGCTGTTTAAGTTCATGAGTATAAACTAAACATAAATGTGTGGCTGACACGAGGTCTGAGCAGACCGCAGACATTGTGAACGCCCTTTTATATAATATTTTATTCGAACCTATATTGCACCTCTGGCAGGACTGGCAGGGAGGGATCATGTTTCTAATTGGCTGCAGCTTCTGGTACAAACAGCACATTGTGGACAGCTGTTATTCAAACACGCCGCTGCAGAGCTGCGGGGATGTTTGCAGAGTCTCGTGGTGAGCCGCTCTCACTGAGACCCTGACCTACGATGCCTCAGCGCTTCAGGTGAGGGACCTGAGGTGGATCCTGACATCATAGGCTCGTTTTACTTCGGTTTGCGTCACAAGCACGCCTGGATGTCAAGTTTCTGTGGTGCCCGTCTTTAAATTACAGACGCCCACATAAGAGTTAGAGGGAGGATGTTCCCCATGAGCCAAGCTGAGTTTCTCCTACTGATGTTTGGTTATAACATCAAACTCTTTATGCATCGCTGGTCCAGGCTTGGCTCGGACTATCAGAACGGATGAATACGGGCAAAGAGGAGTTTTTTATATCGATGTCATAACTGTCAAAAATGCTTCCAGTCAAAGTTGCTGGAAAAAAAAAACTTTATATATTTTCCCAGAGTCCCGAATTTTATCCTTGAAAAAATATGATGTATTTTTCTATTCTTAACAGAAACAAACGTTTTTAAAAATCCCACAACAAACTGTGAAATGTCCCTCTGGCTGTGAGAAGCTCCGCCCCCTTCAAAGGGTTTCAGGCTATATAAATTTAACAAGTTCAGTTTTTCGGCACAAGGCGCCCTGTGACACTATTTTGCAGCTTTCTATTTGTATCCTGCCGAAGCAGCTTTCCATGTTTCAAAGCTGAAAGCGACTCGTGATTGTTCGCTCACTTGTACATGGTCTCTGCTTCGCCGTTGCCAAACCAGACTTTGAGATGAGGAGTGAAGTTTTCTCCATGAATTTCCAGCATGGCGACGTGCCCTCCACCATTCACCTGCAGGAAGACGTAAAAAAGGACCTCTGGATCTCCGTGATGTGACTGAGTCGTTTGCTCCATTTCTAGCCGACTGCACATTTTCCTTTTTCTTTTTAAATAAAAAAGCAGAAAACTGACGAGAACCACACAATGTGTGGGTTTGTCTTGGCACCTCACCTCTAACCCAGTGACAACAGGAAACGGGCTAACGGGTGTCGTGATACAAGCCAGACCCTGATTGAAGGTGAACTCTACGACTTCCACCCCGATGATGGTCCAACAAGACCCGTCATTCAGCACCACTTTGCTGGGATCTCTGACGCTGAACGGGGCCTGAAGGGAAGTAAAAGACGGAGGAGATCGTTTAAAGGAAGAAACACGTCAACAGGACAAGAGTGAAGGTGTCATCTGGAAGAAGTAAACACAGTGAGGTGGAGGACGAATAGAAAGCAAAGGCTGGGAAAGAAAAGACGAAGAGTACCTGGTACTGGATGATGGTGTCGTTGGTTACACACAGATAGGCGTGAGGGTTGTCTCTGAACTGAAAGGCGCACTTATGGAGCTGAGAAACGGGCTCGTCCACGTCTAAGATGGCGTGCTGCTTGTTGACCTTTCGGATCACCTGAAGGTGAAGATGGAGAACTTTAGCTTAGAATCCATTTTTGAATAATTACAAAAGTGTTTTCCACAATAATGAAACTAAACTGTTAGAAAAAAGGAGCTCTCAGGCCTGATTTAGAGGGTCACTGTGTATCTGTTCTAGCAGCTCTTTGAGGTTAATGTGGTTACGATGATGATGTCATATACAGAGATGGAGCTCGCAGTGATTACTGCTGCTCATTGGAGCAATGCAGAAATGCAGTCCCCATATATCTGACTTGGAGCCAGTCCTCCTACTGCATAAAGTACACACGTGTAAATAAAAAATCATTGAATTAGTTTTCATTAGAAGTCACCGAATTTCCAAACAGATTAATAACTTTTGTTTATTACAAACGTAGGAACAATTTAAATACACTGAAACTCACTGTACTGATTGACGAAAAACAAAGGAGAGTATAGAACAAACTGATAAATTTAAACAGTGCTTGGTTTTGATGTTGCAGGTGGAGACATTGCAAAAAAGCATGAATTTGCTGCCAGGACGCTGCAGCTGTGGGAGGATTACAGCTCGAGGCGCTGCTTCTGATTGTGCTTACAGACAGTTTATAGCAATATAAAGGCTTAACCACCCCTTTATAAAGATTTTAACATATTCACGCATCCTACTGTGGTCTTATAGAACTATATATTATTCCCAAGCATTGTTGCTAAAGGGAAAAATATAAATTTGTCTAACACATCTATAATAACAGTTTTTATTTAAAAACAAAAGCAGAATAAATACCACAGGCTCCTGTGAACCATCCAAATATATCATCTGTCAGATGTACAGTCAGAGGGCAGGAAGCTGTCTGAGATAACACAACAAGCAGAAACTGAGCAATTCAGGTTTTAAAAGCTCTACAAACTGAACACCAGCCAGGTGTATCTGTGGAGCTCACTGTTACCTGTGGTGCTTTCTGGTGCTGAGTCCAAACCTCAGTATTAAGACACAAATGTACCCTAAACTGCACCGTGTGCACAATCTGAAACACTTTGTTCTCATGTTTAAGTCTGCTGAGCTTTTTGTCTTTACATTCATCTTCGCCGCTTCGGTCGCTGAACGCCGACCACGACCGCCAGAGCCCAACGCCTCGTCACGCCAACAGCAGCTCTCTTTGTCTTTAAACAAACCGGCTGCAATAAGCCTCAACTACAAAAACATATAGAGGTGTAGTGTGTGGGTACACCCTCGCCCATTACCAGCAGGTCAGCAGCTCAGGGTGTTATGACAGCAGTGCAGAGAAAGGGTGTGCTCAGCGAAATGTGACGGACTCCAGTGCAGACGTTTGTCTAAGTACAGCTCAAACTGGACGGATATCTTTGGGATTAGCAGCTTATGTAACACCTGCACAGACACACATCTGGAAGTCATTCAGTATTGAGCAGCGATTACACCTTAACTGATTTCATTGTCAAATAATTAGCTAAACTGCAGAGCGCACCCACTGCTTTTACTTTTAGAAGGTTATAAAGAGCTTCGTTTGTTGATAGGATATTGAAAAGTCAACATCGATTAATCTGACTTACTTCCAGGAATCCAGTGAGCACACTTGAGCAGTGTGTGTGTGTGCTTTGGGATTAAAGCTTCTCTGTAAACTAGCAGGATTTTCCCAAATCATTGTTTTTATATCCTGAGATGATCTCAGAGAATTTCAGCCAAGACTTCTTTATTTACAGGGTTGTTTAATCTCGACGGTCGATTGTTTCATGTGTATCAACCAAACTAGAAACTAGATTTAGGAACATAAACTGGCTAATCTGGGACACACTCCATGTGTTTCCACCATGAAAGACAAGCTGCTGCCCCGGACTCGGAGCTAAAGACACCGGTGGCTGTGGGAGGGACTATTCCTAGAATGTCCGAATGTTTTACAGACGCAGACCTGAGATCCAGTCTGACACAATTTTCTTGTCACAGAAAATAAAAATTATAATTCAAAATCATTTGATTCTCCAGTTTGTAGAAATGTGGCAAAAAAGGATCAAAAGCTGTCTGGCATTTCATGCTTACTACAAGTTTATTTTTATTTTTTTAGCATTATTATTTTTTATTATAAGGTCTTTTGTTATTCTTATCTCACTGTGTCGTCCTCTGCAGCTGATTAATGGCACCGACTACAGCAGAGGTTCTTCAAGCTTTGGCTGTGTGTAGATACAATCTGCTAGAATACCAGTGAGGGCACGAATGGTGGACAATACAAGCTATGTACTATTCACATACGCTTTGTGTGTGTGTGTGTGTGTGTGTGCGCGTGTGTGTATGGGTATTACTATCTTCGTGGGGACATAAAATTGGAAGTTTACTATTCTCGTGGGGACCAAAATCCCGTCCCCATGAGTTTGAAGGCATTTTTGAGACTCAAAATGTGGTTTTAGTGTCAGGGTTACTATTAGGTTACGGTTAGGTTAAGGGTCAGGGTTAGGCATTCATTTTGATGGTTAGGGTAAACGGCTAGGGAAAGCATTATGTCAATGAGATGTCCCCACAAGTTATGAAAACCTGTGTGTGTGTGTGTTACCATGGGTGGCAGAGCTGCTCCAGACTCGGTGCACACTAGCTGGACCACACAGCCGTAACAGATGAAGCCTTCGCTCAGCACAAAGCCCCCTTGGTCAGCACACTGGTTGTCCACTACTCACACA
>VUQR01028830.1:0-10296 GCA_015108515.1 Hemichromis elongatus
TACACTGATAGCATGGATGTGGTATGCTAACAGTGAATGCCGTCGGGGTTTACTAATAGCAAATTGTGGTATGGAGACGACTGTTTATAATATTTCTAGTGATACTCATAAAGTCCTGATTTAAATCGATTTATAAAGCATGAATGGCTTTGGCTGGACCCGCCCCTTGATTGGTTGTCGTGGCGCGATTTGCCGCTTGAGTTGAGATTTTTCCAACTTGAACGGTAGAGGCGATTCGCGTAAATGCACAAAAATGCACCACACAAACTGCTGCGCGGATTTTCCATCGAATAAATCGCGCGAAATGACCGCACGAACCGTGGTTTTGCGACGCAAATTCGCTGACTTTAAATGTAAACCTGCCGCTTTTGCCGCTTCTACCGCGTTCGGTGTGAACGCACCGTTAGAGATTTTAATGAACTGAAAATTTTACTCTTGCTGGCAGTGTACCTTTGTGAAAATGTCATATCTGTCATCCCTTAAGACAGAGTAAAATGGAGCATTTAGATGGACTATCATAATCTCAGGTTAAACCTGATAAAACTATTTTAACATCCACCAAACAGCTAAAGCAATAAATGACAGGAGGTACACAGATTCCGCCAAAAGACGTAAACACAAAGTGTGGACCCGACGTATCAGGATCAGTGAGGTGTCGGCTTTCTCATCCAACACAGATATGCCGTCAGGACTGAAAGCCGACAGCTCACAGATTCTGAGGTCCGTGCTTTGTGTTTCTGTCTTTTTTTGCGCTAGATTCTGAAGCTGCAGGTTTTATCACATCAACCAAAACTGACTGAACCAGCAGCAAAAGAAGAGCAAAACTAAGCTTCACATTTCGCTTTACATAAACATCGTCATGAATTCCCTCGTACTTTTGCTGTTTTGCTTCCACCACGATAAATTCACACTTCCTGCACAGCTCTCTCTCAGTGAACAGTTTCACATCTAAAAATCTCCATTTTCTGCATTATTTGCTTACTTATTACCCACCACTATACGCACTATGAGTCACTTTTCTGCTGTTCAATATTAAAAAAATGTAAACTTTTTAAAATCATGGCGAATTGCAATGTGCTTAGCTGTGCCTCTAATAAAAACTGTTGCGATGCTTCACTTCAGCAGCTTCAGGTAATGTTCATGTGTTGATTCATGGTTTTTGTTAGAATATTTTTAAGGTTATCTGCTATAAAAAGTCCAACCAGGAAAATCTCCTTCATGTTTTTCTGTGTTTTATCCTCAGTTAGTTTGACACAAAGGCATCTGCTGTGATGCTTATGCCTCTGAAAAAGTCTCTCACGTGTCAGTACTGATAATCGATCTGAGTTATAATATTTCTAACTGTCTGAGGCGAAATTTCCCTGATTCGAATCAAATCGAATTAAATCGAAATCATGGATCAAATCGAGACGTTGTGAATCAGAATCAAATCAATTCTAGAAATCAGTGACGGTACCCAGCCCTAATGGTGAGCTAATGCAATCTATCTGATGGTTTTGCCACACAGATATTTGCTACTGCATTTGAGGCTTGAGTGAACTATCGTACCATGATTATACCAGCTGATCTGTCAATACTGACAACCAACAAGCCACGCTGTGTAAGGTATTCATTATAATGCCATGTGCCTTAAACACGTTTTTTTTTTTAAAGTGTGGTTAGAGGCCAAAAAAATCTTCAGGTTTTCAGCTAACAAAGGAAACCAAAATTAAATGGAAACTTTCACCACAAGGTTGTAGCATTTTACCAAAAACATTTAGTGTAGTTGTCCACCCCAACCAGGATTACATACTTACTACATACTATGTACTTTTAAAAATTATTTACTCCTTGATAGATGACTTCTACCTAACCTGTTGTTTTTAAACTGCATTATGGTCTACTACCTACAGGCTAAACAGTAACACGAATTAGGTACAAATGCTGGACTCGGTGTGGTTCCAACTGACATTACACGAGAATACAGCTTGAAACTGTTTCAACTTTAGCTGATATCTCTGTGATGCGATACATCGAGGTTGAAGCAACTTTTAAAGATGGGTCATGTCAGGGAAAAATTTGCATTAATCACACTAATAAAAAAGATGGGTTCAGCTGTGTCAGAGATATTTCAGAGATTGCATTCCTTGTAGAACACCTATGAAAGAATTTACCTGCTTCTGATGGATTGTGTTTGTAGCAGCTAGCTTAATGCAGAAATAAGGAGCTAAAATTATTTGGAATTCATTATTTAGTAAAGAGATATGACACCAAAAAGAACATTTCACAGATACTGTGTTTCCGGCATCACGTGTCATTCAGTGATTTAAGTCATTAATTTTCACTTTTGTAAATCCTCAGTGTGGTTTGTGTGCATGAAACTGTGCATTCCTACACTGTAGGTTGGTCTCAGTTATTTTTTTTTTCAGAGCACAATTGCAGAGCACAAAGCGGAGATTTCTATTTCTAACATTAAAAGTGGCCACATTTGTTCAGTCCCAGGGCTCTGTTATTGTGCATTCAGACACAGTGGGGCACACTTTAACCTGTGCATATACTGTTACAAGTCACAATGTTTGCTGTGAGATGAGAGTCAGTAGGAGCTCTGTCAGCACTGTTCCTCATAAAAACAGTTTGATTGATTGTCCTTTGTTTTTTAGGCCTTTATTTGAGAGTTACTCATATTATTTAACCTTTAATAAATTGCCCGATTTCATGCACAACAACAACAACAAAAGCATATATACTAAACTACACTTTTTTGTTTTTGTTTTGAATTTGTATCTAACGACGAGAAAGGAATAAGGGTAAAAGAAAAACAATGAACAAGCCAGAGGTTCCTTCTGGCTTGACTGACACCTCCCACTTAAACTAGCAAACCAAAAGCTCCGCCTCAGCCTTCTATCTTGTTGAGAACTTGAGGCTATAAAATGAAGGAACTTACTGTAACCAGTACACAGTCTTTACTTGGAGTTCCTTTTGTGAACTCCTTAACAGAAAGTACAGTAAATCTAATGATTTAATCAGTGAGAACACAGAGCGATAGCGCTGTCGGCTTTTCCTCTCACTTGGCGACCTGAAAACCGCGAGCTGAACCATGGCAGGAGACGGGTCAGATCAGCGGGCGCTGCAGTATGAACAAACTCTCGTAAGTCTTCGCTCGTCACCACTGAACTTTGTTCACTTGTCCCACAGTGCGTGTACTTCTCTTGGGTTGGCTGTGAAGCCACCGTTTTCCCGGTTTGCTCGTTAAACTGTTGCTAGCCAACGATGAATAGCAATGTGTGAGCCAAGAGTGGGCAAAAGCTGGAATAGAGATGTAATGAATGAAGTGTCGGGCAGTATGTACGTGCCGAATTCAGTGGTGTGGCTATGTGACTGTGGAAATTTCTTGTGGAGTGTGTATGAGGTAGAAAACACGAGTTTTAAGGATAAGATGTCAGTTTTTAAACGAAGTTCAACCTCCGGACGTTCTCACGTGAAATAGCCGAGGTTTGCGGTATCGGAAGCCCGCTGCATCCGGCTAGTGTGTCCTTAAGTCCGTAATTGTATGTCATGTACTCTTGTGAGTTACCATGAGCTAATTCCTAAACTGGTGAACACCACACACTGAATATCTTCGGCTTGTGGCTTCGCTGTAGCTCTGGAAGTAAAGGTGTTTGTCCGAACATCTGGATTTGGCTCTGTCAACAGGTAGCAGCCGATACACCCACGCAAGAGTTCAGCCAAACTTCACTGTTAAAAAAAAAAAATCTGGCCGTAGAGTCGTCTTAATAGCATATAAGAAGTTACTTGCTTACTTACAGTTTTAATGTGCAAGTGAGTTTATTATTTCGGCCTACAAATTATAACAGATTGCAATATAGTTTGCATCAAACAATACTGCATCCATTTCCAACCGATGAACCCCTCGTACTATTAGATGCTTTATTAGCTGAATGTAATTTTGCAATGCATATCTGACTGCCAGTGTAAAATGAAGTAAAGTAATCTTGCTGGACAGCTTTTTGTCTAAATTTAAACTGCTTAATCATAGAATCTCTATTTGGCAAATAAATGAAATGCCTATTAGATGGTTTGGGCAAACATGCACATGTCATGGGATACTGGTAGTGTCAGGAACTCTGGATGTGGATATACAGCCACCAGCGTCAGACAATGGATCAATTCATTGTTGATTAGCGGCTTGGGTGCAAAGGCAACCTGCTGTGTGCATGTCCATGCATAATGTGCATCAAGATGTAAAGCAACTGGTATCTGTGTGCAACAAGTGTCTCGTGCAACACCCACATCTGGATCATCATTGTGAGCTCAGTTATCCGAGGCTATCTTCTTTATTTTGCTGTGGGTTTTTTTTTTATTACTCGATAAACAGGCAGTTGTCAGAATTCATAGAAAGTCTGCATTATTAGACCTGGTATTAGACCTGATTTATACAGCAGGGGGCTCCCACACATTTTAATGTCACAGGGCCTCAAATTAATAGAGATCAGGGCCTGTAGGTGTCCACTCCATAAGAGGACTAAGTGAGGGATTTTAATTGGTATATTTGAGCACACCTCTCAAAGGTTACAGGGCACAGGGCAGGCTTTAAGCTGAGAGCCCCCCTCTTGTGTGTGTGTGTCTCGGTGTGTCTAGTTGAACTTTTCCTGACAAAACTTTGGTCAAGCCTAAAGAATTGGCTGTTTGAGGAAACTCGTCTTATAGGCCAACGGGAACCATTCAGCGGCACTGAGGCTTTAAATTAAGAGGAGCCACAACTGTAACACTTGTTTGGGCCTCTGTTTCTTTTTTTTTCTTCTTGGAAGTTTTTTTTTACACAAACACACAGACACACTCAGCTCTCTCCACCCTGCCTCTGCTAATCTGTGTGTGTGTTTTTGTGAGAGATTACACAATTTGCAACCCGCTGATTCAGCGCTGGACGCTCTGTCACCCTGGCAGGGTCTCGTGCCTGTTCCTTAAGCTCTGGGAAAGAAAGAGGGAGGAGAAAAGAAGAAAAAAAACTGTACTCGGACTACCTCCTTTGTTAATCTCGGCTCACTTCTCAGCGTATTGAAGATTTTTAGAGGAACAAAAAAAAAAAAATTGTGAAATGGAATCAAATAAAAATAGCTCCAGTGTGCAAATAACCTCTTTTATCATAAATGATTTCTCTCTCTGCCCCCCATCCCCTCGCCGTGGGTTGTAGTAACATGGTGTCTTTGTGCAATATTGGCAGTCGTGGTGGTTGTGTGGGTTTTGTTGTGGGCAGTGGATGCTCAAAGAGGCCAGTGTAGTTTGGCTGTTAGGAAGGCTGAAAGGCTGGCTGTACAGAAACGCTGACAGAAAGGCAGCCTCAACATATTGTCAGCTAACATCAGACTAGCACGTCGGTTTGTGCGCGTAGCTGATTTTCGGATGTTTCTTCAAGAACAAAGTTAAATTTGCATTTCTTTGAATCGTATATGCTGTGAATAAAGTTACATAAGCATACGCACACCTTTTGTTACTCGAATTATCAGCAAATGACACCTTCAGTCAAGAAGTAATACTTTTGACCTTCATAACTATCAATGCAAGGCTAACATTAGCAAATCATTTATCAAATGAGCAAGAGAATAAACTGAGCAAATGTTAAAGACTTCTTCTTCCAAGAAGTTGTTATTACCAACAAAACTGTTTGATGTCAATTTAAGGGTTTGGGTTTATTTTAATTTTTAATTTTTTTTTTTAGCTCAAACGTAAGGTTTTAATAGGTCTTGTACAGTGATGTCAGTAGCCTATCAGACATCACAGGCCAATATTTATGACATTTTCCTTAGCGACCGCTATCTTTATTTATACAATAAAGTAAAATCCTCTTCATCAGTGTTGCTCCAATTTACTTGCAAAACTACGCGAACATGTAATGATTAACAGAAAGATCACACCGGTGCCAGATACGGAGCGCAGATGACACGTGAACTTCTTGGAGGCGCTAAAACAGTTGGTTTACTCGTCATGAGGAATGCTAATAAAGTTATGGAAAGTGTTGTCATGTCTCCTGCAGCTATAAAGAGAGCATCCAAAAATAACCCCGAGCGAAGGACATAATGGACAGAGTCTCTGTTGCAATCTAGACTATTTAAGACGCTCAATGTTGTGGTTTTTGTGTACCTCCGTGATGTTGCAAGCTGTTAGCAATGTTATTTGTGACTCTGTTTTTTTTTTTTTTTGTCTGTTTAAAAAAACTATGACTATTACTATCAAAACTATGCTCCCTAAAATATTTACTTAAATAAATAAATGAACTAAAACCATGAAGTGCAGTGACCGGTCTGTTAATTGCTTGCGCTGCTTTTTAGCATTTCATTATGAAAGCTAAGGGTAGCGCTGGCTAAAAGTCTAGAGATGGAGCTCGACTTCAAACAAATATAAAGCATGAAGGTTTGTAGAGACATTTTCTGTAGAGTGTCAAAGATGCTCATATTGGAGCGCGACCTATTATAAATTGTTTGACCGGTACACTCCTGCGCTGAATTTGGGAACGTTTGACTAGAAGATGCTGTTTTTCACCCTGATGTTCTAATTTTTCAGCATCTCTAATGTGGGATTGGCAGCACTGAATGGGCAACTTTCCCCACTAAGTGACTGATTACAGTGCATTGTGTAGAAAGGTGTGGCATTGTTAGACGTTAGAGTCCTAACGTTGTGGACCGCCAGCTGATCACCACCTTTGCCCTTTTATCTCACTCACTGGCTTTGATGGCTTGCTGTGACAGTGTGAAATGGAGAGTGTGGAGACTGCCACCAGCTCTTCCAGAGCCTGTATTGGTGTGGTTGTTGGGCGTGCATGTTCAGTATCTCAGATATGAGTGATAAAACAACAAGCGAATACAGAGTTAAAAGATGGTCACTGATTGCGCTCCTCAATGCTGACGCAGGATGCTACAAAGGCAATGTTGGAACCTTATTTCAGTCAGACTGTTTCATTGGAAGGGAAGTTACGGGCAGGCGTTATTTTGTGACAGCAGGTCTTCTGATTGGGAATGTGCTGCCATTTTTATCCTGACAGAAGGCTTTTTTTGAAAACGATGAGGAAGTGAAAGTGTCGGCTAAAGAATTATGGAGACTTCATAATTTGCGAGTCCATATTTCCCTGTGTTTGTAGGGGTGGCTCTGTGGGTTGTGTCCATTTGTCTTGCTGTGACACAGAATCATTTGTAACCTCGTGTCTTTCGCCTTGCTGTGGTAATCAGGCTTTTTGTTTGAAGTTTGCTTCCCAGCATTCATAGTGGAAATTTCCCTTTACTGGATCTCTCTCTGCTTCATTATGCCTGTGGGTGAAGTTTTTATTCTTTTGGAGTTTTCTTTTTCGCAGACAGGTCAACAGCTCCTTGACCTCCTGCTTTTGAGTGTGTGCAGAAAGGGCTGTTTGCATAACCTAAGCTGGCTCTACCTGCAGATAAGCTTCAAAAGCCTCTAACAAGTTTTCTCATTCTGTCACAAGAGATCAAGCATTTAGTTTCTTTTCTTTTTCCTAAACTATCTTGTGTCCACCTGTATTTACTCTTTCACAAACAGTTGTGATGGATTTGCCTTGTGGTGTGGAGGTTTCACAAAAGCAAAACTCTTAAACCTGTTAATGACGAAACCGCATATAATAACGGTGCATTTGGCAAACACTTCACAAGCTAGGACGAATGGTGACCAGGCCTTTTTAGGTAAAACAAAAGCTGGGATGTGTTTGTGCGACTTGCGCTTTGTTCTAAGATGCATTGATCACACAGGCCGGGCTGTGTTGATTATTAATCACCCAGAGATGGAGGGAGGGAAAGGATAAGCTAGATGGGCCATTAGATTAAAAGGATGAGGCAGTTTTTACGGTTGAGGCGTGTCTCGTGATTAGTGCCACACAAAAAGCTGATCTTAGGCAAATATGCAAGACTCAGCAGAGTTGATTAGAAACTCTACACGTGGTCATGTCAGTTTAAAAAAAACAAACAAAAAAAACCCAACAAAAATATATATATAAAAAAAAGTCTGTCTGTCTGTAAAACAGCACAAAGCACATTTGCTTCTCTAAAAAGAGTGGGCCGGGTCCTCCGAAGGATGCAGCCGCTGACTTTAGACATGGCTTAAATATCACAATCTTGTTTTGCATCCATGTGACCTCACTTTTACATCTTCCATCCGTCTTTCTTTCAAGATGACCCCAAGATGTGTTATTTCTTAAAAGAGAGTATTGTGGAGAGAGAAAGAGCTGCCTACCTACTGAGAAATATACTTGAGCTTATTATATAATATACTAAAGTTATTGGGCCTCAAATCAATACCCATTATCCATGACCTACTCCTACATCATGTTTGTGTAATCAAAGTAAACCTCTTTAGTGCTGTAAAAATGAGATATAGGCAGCATGAGAAACTAAAAGTACACTTTAAAAGAACAAAGAAAAGAAGACAAATAATACAGAATAAAATATTATTACCTTAAAAGTAAATACTGCCCAGAGAGTGAGCTGCCTTGGTAGGGCTTCAGCCCCCGCAACCCTAAAAATGATAACAGGCAGAGAATGGATGGCTGGATTTTGTAAGTCACTTGGTGTGACTTGATAATGGACTTAATGGTGATAAAGTGGTAATAAAGGACAGTGGGAGTGCACAGCAGGAGGAAAGATGACAATCATGATGTGGAGCACAACTGATCAGTGTGTGATGCTGTTGGTACTGTCCTTTAGGGAGAGAACATAAGCGAATCTCTTTGATCATTTACCCTGAATTCTTTAGTACTTTTATATACTATTTTGGTGTTGGATGTGGCTCCATACTATATTGGTTTACACATGTCCCTAACAAGTGAAAGATCCATGGACCAGACAAATCTTTTTGGGAAGTTGTCTCAGGAAGTGCATCAAGTATACAAGTCTGCCAAATCAATTCGTTTGAGCTGTGATTAAACTTGCAGCTGTAACCGGTTTGAAGACTGGTTGTTTTCAAGTTGAACTGATATTGTGTGTAATATTGATCATTTTACTGTTTGAAACTGTAGCAGATGCCTAAATGTTTCCTTACTTGACTATTAAATTCTGTCTGAAAACAGGGCCTTGCTCACAAAATATTCAAGTCGGCTGGAAAGCAACAAAAGTAAACGGGGTACATACATACAGAGAAAAATTCCAGTAAAGGGTAATTAAACTACCTTTTCTTAAAAGACTTAAGAAATAAAGTGAGGATGTCACAGTAAAGCTTTGTTTTCAACAGCCTGTCTTTACCTATAACATCAGGCTGCATCCAAAGAACCTGTGTTTACTGTTTGCACCCATATCAGCACTTACATTTTTTTCCTTGAAAAGCACAAGATACAACAAGCCTTTCTGTTTATATGAGCTTCTCTACAGATATTTATTTCACGCTTTCTCAGTTTGTGAAGACTACCAAATCAAAGTGGAAAGGAATGCATACTTTGATGTGATAACTTCAAATCATAACTACCTGTCCCATCTCTAGATTAACGCCATCTGTCCAAACTTATCTTAGAATTCTGGTGATTCTTCCCATTTAAACCTTTAGTATCTGATCACTTTGCTAAATTAATCTAATTTAGTCCAATGTGTAATATGTCATATGAGAAGCACATTACTATGTTTTTCAGGAAACACTTCTTGCTCTACCTTAAAAAACATCTGTAGAATTTTTGTTTAAAAAAAAGATAAAAAGGTAATGTGTCAGTGAAATTAGAATAAAAATAGGACAGCAGGACTTCTTGTGACTAGAAAAATTTGGTGGTTGTCTGGTTATTGTATTTACAAGTAGTTGCAGTGACCAGCTGGTTGCCTTGTGCAAAAACCTCAACCTTTTGGAAAACACTTGACGACAAAGCGGCCTTTTGGGAGATCTGTCTTCAAACAATAGCCGTTCAACACAGACTGGCTGTAATCAGACGAGTCAGATAGGCCAATGTTTTCAAACTTATAAATGCAAAACTATAACATGCCTCTTTGCAACTGGGGGACTTGTCTGTGAAGGTTCTCAGTCATCCAGGTCATCGTAGGCTACGTCCACACTAATGCGTTTTCGTTTGAAAACGCATCTTTTTTTCTCCGTTTCGCCCTCCCGTCCACACTGAGACGGAGGGAAAACGGAGCTTTTTGGAAACGGTGACGTATGTTAGTCATATGATGCAGTCATGTGACCACTTTAACTAAGATGGTCAGACGGCATCGTACCGCAGTTGTTTTGTTGTTTTGTTTGCTCAGTTTCAATCAATAAGTTTTTAGTGGCCGTGTTGAAGATTAATATGAACTCATTTGTGACTCGGAGCAACAGCTCCACCTCATTATCATTCCATTTGAC
>VUQR01028831.1:0-15645 GCA_015108515.1 Hemichromis elongatus
GATGGAGAAACAGGTTTACATTTTAGGTGACATGAATGAGTTGAAGGGAAGTTATGAACTGTTTCTGAGAGACCAATAACACCAGGATCCTTTTCTATGGAGCTGACAGCTGGTAACTGTGCAGGGGCGGATCTAGCAAAGTTTTGCCAGGGGGGCCAGATAAGATATTAACAGAGAAAGGGGGGCACAAAGAAATACTTTTCTTACTTATTTCATTTAAAATGTCTAGCTTTTAATAAATAATTATCTGAATCTTACAACGAAAGTGGTGATCTGATTAAATGTATAGAAATCCATTATTGTATGTAGTAAATATTAAGTCTAACATATATCCTAGTAATAGTAGTACCTACAGCACTTTTTCCTTTGGGAAAGTACCATCTGTGCTGTCTGCAATTCTGTTGAAGAAAAATGTTGAATCTATGAAATAATTGTGGGAAAATAATTTGATTTCTGTGAATTTATTTTACACGTGCATTAAAGTAAAGATGATTATGTCGATTAAGCATTATGAGGCGGAGGGTGGGGGGCGGTTCCCTAATATTTTTGCCGGGCGTTGACAACACTACTAGTTAGGTTGTTTAATATTTCTGCTAAGTACTCTTTAAATATCCGGACAGGGAGGATGGCGTAGGTTTAGGTTTTTTAGATTGATCAGTGTTGCTAAACTATAAAATATTTTGGGTGCAGTGTATTTTTTTAATACAGGCATGACAGGATAACTTTAGTGTTTTGTTTTATTAAAACTTGAGTATGAACTTATACAAAAAGCTCTGTACTCACGCTCTCCTTGATGGCCTTCATCATGGCCTCCTCCTCCTCCTGCTGCCGTCTGAGCGCCGTGACGCTGGCTTCCTGTTCGCTCAGGCGCAGAGCCAAGTCCATCATCTCCTCCTCGGACATCTCTGCAAACACACAACAGAGCTTCATCACCAAAGTCCTGCTTACCCTCAAAATAAAACACGTTCAGCAGTTCCTGATCCTCCCGGATCGCCCTGATTCCACCTCCACCCTGCTGCTTCTGCACCTTTAGGTTTGGATTTGTTCTCCCGCTCCCTCTGCCGTTTCTCCCTCGCCGTCGACGTGGCGAGCAGCGACGTGGAGAGCTCGTCCTGCACAGACAAAGAACGACAAACAGAAGTTCTGATTAGGGCTGGGCGATTGGACAAATATAGCGATGGTTTTACAAGGGCCATTTATTTATTTATTTGCCCATAAGTACATTTGCTAATAATGATGGAGCTAATAGAAGCAGTCAACAGAAAAAACAAACAAACAAATAGCGCTGTTTTAACGGCATCCTCTTACATCTACGAGCAAATGCACCCCCCTCGGAGTTCGCCCTGATGCTTGTTGATGGCGCTGCTGCAGAAGCTGGTGACAGCCCCGCATCCTCAGCTGGACGGTGGACACATGCTCATGCAAGTGTCCGAGTCCTTTGCTCGCACTATACTATAACGGCACGTTAACGCTGACAGCTCGAATTATTTTGGGAAATTAGTTCATCCATGTTTGGACTTCTGTGTTGTAAATCAGTCCGTGCATGATTACACTGATGCGCGTGCGCGAATATGTCACCAATCGTTAATTACTGCAAAATTTTGGAAAATGTTTTACATATCGCCCAATCGTAGTTCTGATGCTGTTTTTCACACAGCTGCCAGATTATCAGTCAGATTTTACTGATCCTGGTTCCAGGAGCGGAACAGGAGCGCGTTTTACTCGTGATTACGTCGCAACGTTCATTCAGGACGCTCGCGTTTCTTCACCTGCTCGTTTCCAGCTTCATCCTCCTGCGAGTTCTCCTCCTGCTGGCTCTCAGAGGGCACGTCGATGAGCTTCTGCCTCCTCAGTGCCATCTTGTTCTGTTCCTGAGTAACTGCAGCCAGCAGACACACACGCACACGCACACATACACACACGTTTCACAAATAGTCCGACTCCAGAGCAGTCAGCTTTTTCTACTTTGTGAGTCGTTCTGAATCTTCTCAAGTTCGCTGAAGGAAACGTTCACATAAATCATTTTAGCTGTCAGGCCCACAGGAAATCAGAAAACTCTAAATAATAAACCAATCAGCCCCAAAGTAATCAGGTTAAGTTAATAGTAATCTTTAGAGCCACAGCGTCCATACACATGTGTGACTGCCAAGCTCCAAACAGGTTTTATTAACATGTATCAGATCTGTCAGCAACATCAGTATCCATCCAACCATTGGCTTCTGTCTTCAGTCAGGATTGCTAATTATAATTTACACAGTACTGAGCGAAACTCTTGAGCCGACCAAGGTTTCTTTATATTTTGTGAGGACAAATTGAGGATAGTGCAAAGTCCAAGTCTGAAGACAGTCCATGCAGCTCTAATGAGCCTGAAAGCTGATATTTGGTTGGATCACCTTTGTCGTTCAGCACAGTACGAGCTCTCTGAGGCATCTTCAGGAATCCTTCTCCAGGCGTCCTGAGGGACATTCAAAGCTCTGCTTTACATGTTCCTGACTTTTGTCCTGTTCTCTGTTAGGATGATCTAACACTGTTCAGTGATGTTGAGGTCTGGGCTCTGGAGAGGTGTCCATTGATTTGAAATCCAGTTCAGGTGTAATGAGGCATACCTGTTTCCCTTCTTAAAGAATGGCTTCCTGAGAGCCATCCTTCCCCTGAGACCACTCCTGATGAGGCTTCAGTGACCAGCAGATGGATCTCTCAGGTCTTCTCTCTGAAGAACATGACCGCCACCTGTTGTTTTTACACCCGTCACTTCTTCTTCTGTCCTTCACTCATCTAGCTTCCTCATGTTTGTTAAGAACACACAGCACACCATGCTCAGATATACGTAGTTTTCAGCTAGTAGGTCTTTGGGAATCACCTTTCTGGTTCAAACTGTTTATACCTGAAACTTTCTTTCACAAATTTTGAGTCAAAAATCCCTCCATCTAGGAAAAACCCAAAGAAGTTCTGAGCGGTGGCTCAGGACTGAAGTTTGCCTTGATGGTCACGATTAAATAATTTAAGTTTGTGATTGTTCACAAAATTCATAATGAGCCAGTTCGGCCCAGAAACACGAAGCTTTATTCGTTCATGCCCTTTAAATCGCTTATTGTTTCCGCCTTAAATAACAAACAGAAGAATGAATGACAGCCCTCTGGTCACACCCACTACCTGCTTCACCTGATGATGGTGGTGGGTGTCCTCCTCCTCCCCTTCTCCTTCCTCCTCTCATCTGTCCTGCGGCGGGGCCTGAACAAACTGCCCTCTGCGTCAACACAAAAGCAAACAGAGGCGCGTGAGCGACCTGAAACATCGCACACAGGACGCAACGTTAGCTCACACGGCGCGAGGACATCGGTTGATATGGAAACAAGCTGACCACACGAGACAGCGTAAAGTGGTCGTTAAAAGTTGGCGCTTTTCAGTTTTCCCGCCACTGAAGCGTGACGTTAGAAAGCGGGTCAGCCTGCCACACCTGCCCGGCACTCGGAGCGGCTGAGGCGGCGGCTAAAGGACAAACCTCCGCTCACAAACACTCACCCAGCACTTTTCCTCATTTTCGCGGCGCCATGTTTGTTTCTGTCCGCCTCGTCACGTGACTGCGACGTCGGCGGGGCATCCGCCGTCCGCGATGCCTTCAAGGACTGTCGGTGAACGCAGACTAGTCACCTCCTGTGCCAAAGTAGTTAACCTCCCTCTCCCCCCGGCAAAAACTGTTTCACTATCTACGAGAGCGCGCAAAGGAGGAGGAGCCACTTGCCCATGATCTGCAGTCATTGCAATAAAGCGTAAAAGCTGGAAAACAGACCCGATTCGTGGACGCACTTTAATGCTAATTTCATGACATTGTAATGTGCCGTGCGGAAGACTATTTATCTTAAACTGTACATTGAAATAACCTGCTGGGAATAGTTTGTCCAGACAAAGAATTTGATACTATGATACTGTAAACCCAGACGTGATCATGTCAACATGTCGCTCTCCGGTAAATTTACCCTGGGATTACACTTCTGTAATGCGCATTAGTTTATTTGCAATACAAGTACCGGTATAACTAATACCTACACTAACTTTGGAGCGGATTTCCTCCTCACAGAAAAAGTTATGGAGATTTAAACAGATTTAAACAGGCAGCGTCTGCCGCTTTATTGCAATGACTGCAGATCTGTGACAAGTAGCGTACAGAAACACAGCTGGGCAAGTGGCTCCTCCTCCTTTGCGCGCTCTCGTAGACGGGGAAACCGTTTTGGCACGACACCTGTCTCCCAGAATTCTCGTTAAAGTTGATTTATGACAATAAATACATTTAAAAATAAAAGATGAAAGAAAAATAAGACAAATTTATATTAAAATTAAAAAGTATGTGTGTTCGCAAGATAAAATACTTGATACACTCTTAAACGTCCTCTTAAACCTCTAAAAATTAACTTTCATTTCTTGGTAACCAGCTTCAGTTACTGGGCGGGGTCTTTACAGTTTTTATGATCGCCACCATCCTTCATCTCATCATGGATACGCGAAAAAACAGCAGAGGCTATAGAGAATATTTTGTAAGGGGTAAACACTTAAAGCTGTGGGAGCTGAAACGGGAAGCTCGGCGTTCCAAACTGGGTGGGAAAAGGAAAAAGTATCTGTTTAATAATATGAATCACATTCCGTACCCCCAGCCGGAGTTTCGCGTGTCTCATGTGAAACACGACACAGAGAGAGGGTCACTGTGCTTGATCTGGAAGGATGGAGGCTTCAAGGATCCACACGGAGGCGTCAAGGAACTTGAAGAGGAGCCGTCCCTGGTGTGGTGGAGTCTGGCTGTGGCACCAGAGGAGATCCAATCAGCTGAGAAGAGGCTCCTGGAGAAGACCTTCCCAAACCGGGCCAGGAAGCAGACCCAGAGGCGGCAGAGCTTCCTGCACAAGTTCGCCTCCTCTCCAGCCTTTAGTGAGAAGTCCAGGTATGGATCGTACCGCTTCACCTTCACAGTGCAGGAGGTGCTGGAGGCCTACAGCAAGCAGGTACAGACTCCTTCAGTTTACATTTAAAATACCCACTAACATACAGCAGACACTGATGAGAGTCCCACTGACTCAGTAAAAAATGAATTTTATTTATTCATAAATACATTTCCATCCACCTCCAGCCCACAACAAACTCTGCTGACCGTGGCCCACGGTGTAGATAATTATTATTAGTTATTACACTTTTTAAAAGTTTCAGGAAGTCTCCAGTTCGGTTTGCTGGTCTCAGTTTAGGTTTCATCATTAGAAAATGTTTCGTTTTCATTCGTTTCATTAGTTTCGGCCTCGGTTTTAGTCGTTATTACTCATTATTGTATTTATGAAAAACACCAGACACGATATGAGCGGCCTCAATGAAAAACATCCACCCGGCCTGATCAGGCAGGTTGTGATTTTACCAGAGTATTAAATCAAAAAAACAGAAACAGTTCCTCTGTAAATTTATTTTACTTTAGTTTTGTACATTTACTGAAATGTTTCAGTTCGTTGTGTATAAGTTCTAGTTTTTGGTGTAGGTTTATTAACGTGTAATAACTTTAGTGTAGAGGTGTGTAAACATCTTATTTTGCTCCCAAGCAGCCAGACTTGATTGTGTTTTTTAAACAGTTCTCCAGACTTTCTAAAGTTCTTTCAGAGCTTTTCTTTGGACATTGGCTGCTTTTTCACTTATTCTCAGTCTGATCTTTGTACCTGACCCAAAAGCACCAAACACATGGGAGGAACCAGCGCTGCAAAGATGATAAATCTGTGACCAGCAGCCTCCTACAAAACAGTCTGACACCAACAAAGAGCTCTAAGCTGAGCACTTGTCATGTCTCTGCTTGCTGTGCAGCGTTCCCTTAACCCAACCTGTTTATTTGTCTCCAGTTTTGCTTTGGTGCTCCGCCCGTTTTGCGGGTGTTCAAGACCATCCTGTACAAACAGGAAGTGGTGTATGCCGTGCTGGTCCACAGCCCACACGATTACGAGCGCTTCTCAGAGTACCCAGAGCTTCCCGATGACGACCCGCACGCCGTCTGTGCTTACAGACGAGATGAAAACATCTTCATCTGGAGGCCGGAGGCCATGTGTGCGACACACCGGTAAGAAACACATAAAAATGTTCATGGACTCCACCGAACCATACAGTCACTGCCTGTTTATTACGTACACCTACTCAAACATCGAACTGGCCAATCATGAGGCAGCAGCTGAGTGCTTTTAAACATGTTGACATGATCAAAACGACCTGCTGAAGCTGAGCATCAGGATGGGAGGCGAAAGGTGTGACTCAGTGTGTGGTGAGTTGGGAGTTTCCCAGACAACCATTGTCACAGGACCACAGTGTACCATCTTCTGATTCGCTGCTTCCAGCTGAGTAGCACGCAGTGAACACGGGTGTATGTATATGATGTCATTCCACTAAACGCTTTAGCACATTAAAAAAAAAAAGAAGTCCTATCTGACTTTCTCAGAATCAGCTGATTTTCTGTTATTGTTAAAGCAACGTTATAATTGTTCATAAATCCCTGCAGTATCTAAGCAATCGAATAAACCTACTAACACATGTGGACGCTGAGTAAGACGAGCCTGGTGGTAAAAGGAGGAGCTGGTTTCTGTGCTACAGACAGCACACGGGTCCAGGGTTTTACTAAAAGTGTCATGTAATTCAGTTAATGAGAGTTTGTCTCTCACTAACTGCTGTTCAACAAAACCAGGCCATGACTTCAGATTTGGACGCTTCCTCTCAGGTATCTGCTGATACACAGACCTGATGAATGCCTGATGGACGCCTGCCCGATTCAGCACGAGTATTATGTTTGGGATCACGTCGCCCTAGCCCTGCATGTGGAGAGCGGAGAGGTCAGTCGCTCAGATCTTCACGTCCAGCTGTGCTACAAATCCAGACGTCTTAATTTATCCTCTGGTTTTTTTTCAGGTCCTGAAGTTCAGCTCCGATCAACTGAGACAGAACCTCAAGTTCTGTGAGCGAGACGATGTGACCATCACACCGAAATTCTACTTTGATGATTCTGTGGAAGCTGAAAGTGTGATCGAAGGTCTGTGGCCCCAGGCTTCACTGGAGAACAATTTTGCAGGTAATAAATCAGTAAATCAAATTCCCAGTTCTTTCATTGGATGAAAAAGTCTGACGTGTTCTTGTTTTACTCTCAGATACAAACCTTAAAGTTAAATAACACAAACTTGACTCCACACAGTTTTTATGACAACATCAGGCAGCCTGTTTATTTCTGCTGGAACATTTTACCATTGCAGTCTATGGTGCCTGAACCAGCCTCTAGTGGTCACTAGAGGAACTGCAGTTTTTGTTCCTCGAATATTGTCTTCATTTTTCCTCGATCTCAGTTCCTCCTCTGCCTCCTTCCTTCTCACAGGTCTCTCTCTTTAGGGGAAGAAAACCCCACAGCAGTGTTTAAAGAAGCCTGAAGATTCGCTGCTGTGAGGCAACGATCTGGTTTAACTGCTGCAAACTTTTACGTTTTCCTTTTTTAAAGAAACCAAATGTATACACTGCTGTGCAAAAAGCTTGAGGCACCTCGATAAGAAGCAAACTGGCAAGAGAGCTGCTTTTACCTTGAAGTGTCATTGATGCTATCAATGAAGCATCAGCACCGCTGTGTGAGCGCACTGTCACGTTAAAACATAAGCAACACTGGACCGTTTTCACTCTGTCCTGTCTGCAGGAGGCCAGTCGGCAAATTTAAGATTAGAAAACAGTCTCAGAAAAGAAAACTAAAATTCATTGTTATTATTTTTATTATTACTGTTACTGTAGTTCTTTTTATGGGTCCTGTGTGATATTTAGGGGTGCTTAGGACCCCCACAAAGGGTCTAAACTCACCACTAGGTGTGACCACCTTTATTCTCAGGAGTCCTTCTCCGGGCTTTGGATTCATTCAGAGGTTTTCTTTGGATGTTTCTGCCTTTTGTCATGTGATTGTTGGGTTTCCTCAGTATCACTGTGGGGTCTTTACCTGACAATGTAAAACACCTCGAGGTTACTGTTGTTGTGATTTGGTGCTAAATAAATACAACGATGATCTCACACATCCATGACTGACAGTGTGTTTGAGATCACTGTCATGCTGAAAACTGTAGCTCTGGCCAATCAGATGCTTTGTAGATGGTGTTGCCCGGTGGATCAAAATCTGATGGTACTTTTTCTTTATTCATAATTTGATTAAATTTGAGTGAAATGCAGCACAAACCGTGGCAGCTCTTTGGGATCACCTTGTTGATGCAGAAATACTATTTTATGCCTGAAGCTGTTTTATCTGTGGATGTTTTTATAGATTCTGGTAAAGAAAGCAGAACAAACGATGGGTTTTTACGACCGGCTGCTGGCAAAAAGTGTCTAAAGATACAATTTAAAACAGCTTCTTTGATTGGTCATCTGTTATGTGTAAACACAACACCGGTTCATGTGGGTGGGTGGGGTTTGTTCACTTCTATGCTTCATCATGGTGGAGGTGAAACACATAACAGTGGATGGCCGGAGACAAAAACTGCTCCACATGCTTCGCTTTTGCATTTTATTAGTTGATTAGAGATTTATGACTTCTTATAATACAGCAGATACATAATAATGTTCCTGTGGATATGAACATGTATGATTATGTGTTTTTATGCAGCATCTCATGTTCATGTGCCTGAATTTTATACAATTTTTTACCTTTGTTTATTAAAACAAGACAATAAAGCTCTTTTGAATCTGAATCTGTTGTGCATTTATTATCAGAAAATTTTTAAGAGTAATTATAAACAGAAAATCACTGTATTCCCAGAATAATATTGAAAAGGTAAACATAGATAAATTGACCCCACCTTGAAGTTGGGCCTGTGGGCGGGGCTTGTCAGGGCCTCTTGTGGGTTTACCACACATAGCTAAGAAGACCCACCCTTTTCTGGATCCTGGAAGGTGCTGCATGTGGGGACTGGGCTGTGATTGGGAGGAACGACCTACCTTAGCGGTGCTCAATCCCAGTCCTGAGAGCTACCGTCCTGCAGCTTTTAGATGCGTCCTTGTTCCGACACACCTGAATCAAATGAATGGCTTGTTATCAGGCCTTTGCCAAACTTGATGGCATGCTGAAGAAGTAATCAAACCATTTGATTTAGCTGTGTTGGAGCAGGGATGCATCTAAAAGCTGCAGGACGGTAGCTCTGGAGGACTGGGATTGAGCACCCCTGACTTACCTGATCTCTGAGGAGCTGTGGAGACCGTCAGGAGAAGCAGAGTGCAGTTTAAAACTGTTGAGAAGAAAAGAGAAAAGTAGAAAAAGACCCTGAAAGTCCTTATCAGTGGAGCTGCTGCTGCCAGTGAGGCGAGCTTGAGAAGCTGCCAAGAAATGCAGCTGGTTGGAGGGGCAGTGTTTAACAAATAACGACCTTGAGATGGCGCCAAGAAGGGCGGGTGGTTGAATGATGATCCCTGCCAGAGTCAATGCAAACAACCGCCAGCCTCCAAAGCAGCACGACGAGAGCCAAACCAACTCCAGGAGACTCGTTAACACAAGCAGGAGAAGAAGAATGAAATGAAGCTGTGCCTACACAGAAACTGATGAGCCATGTAGGGTCAGCAGAGGTGGGAAGTAATGAAGTACAAATACTCTGTTACTCTATTTAAGTAGAATGTTTTAGGTCTTTGTACTTGAGTATTTCTTTTTAGGGCTAATTTTATTTTTACTCTCTAAATCTGTAAACACATCTGTACTTTGGCTTAGGCCAAAAAGTCCTTTCTGGCATGTAAACTGCTAAAAATAACTTGTTGGGCTATAATACGTGAACCATCTCAGATGTATCCCCCATGAATAATATAAAATCATCTTGAGCCTCAAACAACATTCGCTTCACGAAATGGAAACTTGAAACAAACTGACTTTTGTGTATCTTTTATTTATCCAGTTAAAACATTAAAAACCTGTTTTTCATCTGCCGAGGAGGGGAGCATAAACTGCACCAAACGAGTATAAGATTTTTTTTAACTGGCCAAAGTTACTGGATTGGTTATAACGTAGGTACAATAACACAGTCATGAAGATAATTACAAACAGGTAATTTCCTTATTGTTTTTTATCATAAATAAGCCCTTTAAAATATGTTCACTAAATTGTATCTACCGCTATAAGTAAAGACATTAGACAACAAACACACAGAAACATTGGAAATCCCTTTTTATTTGCACTGGGAGCCGTGCAGGAGTCCGTATGAGGTATCAGCTCCTTGGGCTGCAGAAGAGGTGTGAGCATAAAGGGAGAAACATTTCTATCAGCTCAACAAACATCAATAAACACACAAACTATTTGTGTACAACAAACACAACAACAGAAGACAGTATGATACAGACTTATAACTTGCAATGATGTGTTTTCCTAATTCTTTCACACACATGAGGGAGTGTTCACCCAGGGCACCAAACAGGCTAGGACCGCCCCTGGGTAGAATCGCCCTTCAAGGAGCGACTTTTTACTTTCTTACTTACATTTCGGATCCTGTACTTTTTTACTTTTACTTGAGTAAAAAAGTTGCTTCAGTAAATTGCTTTTTACTGGAGTATTTTTTTTTTTAACACAGGTATCTGTCGTTAGAAAGTCTCGGAAAGAAAACACACAGTCAGCTGATGTCAGTTTGGGGAGGCGGAGGAAATAAAATGGTGGAGACGTTTACAGATGTTGAGCAGAGGAGACACTACTTTTGGATTCGTGTTGGTGTGTGTAGTCGCGGGTTTACTGATAACAATGTAACAGCGCGTTTGTAACAATGACTGTCTGATGTGTAATTAAAGATCATTCATTACTTTGACGATGAGCAACGAGATCATAATGCAAAGCCTCTTGCGATGAACTTGTAATAAAAATAAGAGTTTGGACTTGAGTGAACAGCACGGACGGACGAGAACTCCGAGTCATCTCAGCAAAACTTTATTATTTATTTTTGTTATTTGCTCACATGCATACGGCTCATTCACGTGCGTACGGCTCATTCACATGTTTGGTACGACCTTTGCAGCAGGTTTCAACATCGTGGTCCTGTACTGTACTTACTGGAAAACAACAAGACACCTCGGCCTGCAAACGTTCACTCTCTGGAGTGCTCGGATTAAACACCAAAAGGACATCGGGACTAGACATGGCATAAGCTCAGCGTCCCCGTGTACCGGGGAGACAGAACGAAGGACAGGCAAGAAAAGGGAGGAGTTGTGTACTTTATGGTTAATTATTTGTGGGCTTTGGATGTGAGTATCCTAAAAAAACGCCCTGCTCTCAAACCCTCCAGCTGCTGACCTTCAGTTCAGTTCTGCTTCAGCTGTTTACATCCCCACGTGGTGACAAAGCCACGGCTGAAGACGACCTGTATCATTAGTGGATTTGAATACAAAAATCCAGAAGTTGCCTTTATTGTGTTTGGAGACTTTAACAGAGCCAACATGAAGAAAGTTCTAGCAACTACCAACACGTCTCCCTCCCTAGACATGGTCAAACACTGGACCATTGTTACACTCCACTCAAGGGCTGCTACAAACCCTTCCCATGCCCAGCTTTTGGCAGTGCAGACCATTGTTCCATACCGCTGCTGCCTGCATGCAGACAATGGCTCAAAGAGGGCTAAGCAGTTTCCAGGGTCATTTACAAATGGGACAGTGAGGCTGAGGGGGTCATACAGGACTGCTTTGAGACAGCTGACTGGCAGGTATTTGAGGATGCAGCTGATGGCAACATACATAAATTCACACACTGGGTTAAAGGCTATATTGGAAATAAGCATGCAGTGTTTATTCCACTGTGTCTCTTGCAGATGTGCTCAAAAACTTCTACACTCGTTTTGATGCAGAAAATATAGACCAAGTCCTTTTTCCTCAGGTGGACAGCGAGGCTGAACCCTTAATACTTGAAATGGAAGATGTGAGATTGTCTTTCAAAAAAGGTCAATCCTCACAAATCTTCGCGACCTCAGAGCGTGTGCCAACCAGCTGGCAGGGCTGGTCACCAACATCTTCAGCCTCTTTCTGAGGAAGTCGCTGGTTCCTGCTTTACTCAAAACATGCATCATCATTCCTATCCTCCTTGAACCTCCTCACAGACAGGCCCCAGGTGGTGAGATTTGGTAAGCACACCTCCTCATCACTCATCCTAAACGCAGGAACGCCACAGGGATGCGTGCTTAGCCCCCTCCTATATTCCCTGTTCACACACGACTGCGTCGCTAAACATAAGTCCAACACCATCATCAAGTTTGCAGATGACACAACCATCAGAGGCCTGATCACAGACAACGATGAGACGGCCTATAGAGAGGAGGTGATGGCGCTGTTCAAGTAGTGTCTGGGTAATAACCTGTCTGTCAATGTCAGCAAAACAAAGGAAATGATAGTGGACTACCGGAAACGACCAGTCGGGGAACACCAGCCCACCTACACCAACAGTGTCAAGGTCGAAAGGGTCAGCAGCTTCAAATTTCTCAGGAAATCAGGAAAGCTCGCCAGCGAGGAGGCCGAGGAATTTTGGCATGGATGCCAAGATGACCTCAAATTTCTACAGGTGTGCGATCGAGAGTTTGCTGACGAGCGGCATTCCAGTTTGATACGGAATCTGCTCTGCCAGCAGAAAGTGACGAAGGCAGCATAGCAGATCACAGGCATGGGGCTTCCTGCCATTCAGTGCCTGCGTAAAGCACACAGCATCATCAAGGACCACGGCCACCCAGCACGCCAGCTGTTCTCCTTGTTACCATCTGGCAGACGTTACAGGAGTCTGTCTGCCCAGGCTACAAGACTCAGAAACAGCTTTTATCATCAAGCCATGCGACACCTCAAATACAACACTTGAACACACTTCACTTTATTTCTTATCATACTGTCTGTTTTTCCAGCTTTATCAAAGAGGAAAGTCTTCAGCCTAATCATCAAACTTAGAAACAGCGCCTGTCTCCCTGATCCAACCGGGACAAAGCTTTCCTGTAAGTAAGTTCCTATAATTAGTAATCACCTCCGGGTGCTTTAAGAAATCTTATCCTGTGACCCACACCCAGGACTGATCATGCTGATTACAACAACAGTGTGTTATTGTGTATGTGTGTTCAGAGATGAACTTTTATTTCCAGATGACCAGCGGATGACCCACTGTGTGACGCATACTGAGCTGCTCTCCACATCAGCCGACAGTGACACTGATAGTCCGGACGGTCTTTTTGATCAACATTATCCAAATCGGATCATGCAGAGACAAGGAAACATCAAAGAACAGAAACATTATAAAGCGAGGCATTTAGTACTAAATGATTTGAATCAGGAAGCTCGAGATGCTCATTTGTACAGGACTTACCTCTGCAAAGACAACATCCCTCCGTACCCCAGACCTGGAGAGGTCTCACTTGAGTTTTATGTGTCTCGGCTGAAACACGACACAGACAAGTTAGAAGAGATCAAGGACGACGGAGGCTTCAAGGACCCGAACAGCGGCTCAAAGGATTCAGACAGACTGTCTCTGGTGTGGTGGAGTCTGGCGGTTGGACCAGAGGAGATCCAGGAAGCTGAGAGGAGGCTCCTGGAGAAGACCTTCCCAGACCGGACTGAGGAGCAGGCCCAGAGGCAGGAGAGCTTCCTGTGGAAGTTCGCCTCCTCTCCAGCCTTCAGTGAGAAGTCCAGATATGGATCGTTCCGCTTCACCTTCACGGTGCAGGAGGTGCTGGAGGCCTACAGCAAGCAGGTACAGACTCCTTCAGTTTAAATGAATGTTTGATTTTACAAAATGGTCTTAAATGTTTTCTTCCAGAAGGTACAAGCATTAATGTGAAGCTCACTGACTAATTAGAAAATAGAAAAAACAAATGAATAAAAAAACAGAAAATTCTCTTCAGATAAAATACTAAAAAAGACAGTCAACAAGAACAGAGACGACTCAGAATACAATAACCAGGAGTGTTTGTTACTGATTTATAGATCTCTTCTAACAAAACTTCTTTTACTCTCCAGTTTTGCAATGGAAAGCCGCCCGTCATGCGGGTCTTCGAGACTGTCATGTATCAAAAGGAAGTGATGTATGCTGTGCTGGTCCACAGACCAGACGACAACGACGACAAGACCTTCAGCCAGTATCCCATACTGCCTGATGACGATAATGCTGTGTGTGCTTACAGAGATGGACGCTTCATTTGGAGATCACAGGCTATGTGTGGAGACCTAAGGTAGGAAAAAAAATAAAATATAGATGCACACAAACAAATCATAGTTATAGGAATGAACAAATAATAGTTATAACAGTGTTTCTCAAACTTTGGTACGCATACCACAAGTGGTACTTGGGCTCTCTCTGGTGGTACACAGGAAACCTCCGATTTTTTTTAAGATTAAATAATATACCATTGTGGGCTTGTTCAGTTAAATAGAAAATTAAAACATTAAAACATGTTAAAAACACATCAGCCTTGATAAACTCAAAGCAGGTTTCATCAGGTTATCACTTAAAGACCAAATATCCCACCTGCTCTGTAAGGTAGACCCTACAAAAATACATTCAGAGGAAAAACCCCCAACAATCATATGACCCGTCATATCATATGAATCAGTTATTGTAAATTTAAATGTTATTAGGAAATGATCAGATAAGACAGAGGTTCACCGGCTGCTCGAATTCCCAGAATTCATAGCGTGGGCCCTTTAATTCCAGTTTCCAACAATGGCGGCAGCAACTTAGTTTTAATAACATCTTATTACTCTTTCCGTGTCACAAAATAAACTTTTAAGATATTTTCAGGCAAGAATGCAGCTGTGTAAACTTCAAATATCTGCTTGGTTTATCAAGACATCACGGTCTTCTACTACTCAGGTTAAACATGATATATAAGTCACTTCGATAACTTAAAAATGGTATTGTTTGGCATTTTTCAGTGTTTTATTTATTTCTCAGTAAAACGGTTTAGCTGAGATTAAAATTATTTTTCACACAGCTGAATAAATGTCAGACAGAAAAGTGATTAAACAGAAATGTGAGATGGTGAGCGTTTACTCCAGTGTCCTGCTGTATTTTAGGGAGCAAGGAGCAGGCGGCTTAGTTTATTGACAGCTGGTGATGCAAATCTGAAGGCTGTCCAATTTCACAGCCTCGCATTTTGAGCCTTTGGAGGACCCGGCCCACGTAGACCTCGAAGGCCAGGTCCTCCGAAGGACGTAGCCTATGAATTTGGGCACAGCTAGTGAGTAAATACTGTGACTATAAATTAGCAAGTGAATCAATAGAGTGAAGCACATGAAGAATTCACTATGAAGTAAAAAAGTAAGAAGTTATCTATAAGGTTTTTATTTAGTTTGGCTATGCAGATAAGCTACAGGAAAACACCACTGTGTAGGGGGGCAGGAATAGCTCAGTAGGTAGAGTGGTTGCCCCATGATCGGAAGGTGGGGGGTCGAATCCACTGAACGGCTAACATGAGGTACCCCTGAGCAAGGTACCGTCCCTACACACTGCTCCCCGGTGCGCCTGCTTAGTGGCTGCTCACTGCTTCACTGAGTGAATGGGTCAAATGCAGAAAAAACAAAAGTAATTTCCCCACGGGGATCAATAAAGTATACATTATTATTATTATTATTATTAGGTGGTTTAAGTGTTGATGGACACATGCAGTAGTTTAGTATTGGTTAAAATAACTATAA
>VUQR01028833.1:0-10955 GCA_015108515.1 Hemichromis elongatus
CAAAGGAGGGAGAGACAGGCGGATGATGAGCGGCAGCAGGGAGAGCACACAATAAGCAGGGTGAAAGACAGCATAGATACGCAGGAAGAAACGCAGACGAACCAGCACTGACTAAGAGACAAGACACAACTTATATACACTCGGGACAACGAGGGGATTACAGGCAGGTGGGAACACAGCTGGGATAAATGAGACTAACGAGACCTGGGGAACAAAGCAACACACACTGAACACCTTCACATAAGACGCTGACCTTCACAATAAGACAGGAAATGAGAACACACGACACGGAGACACAGAACACTAACACCCAAATCTCTAAACCCCAGAGTCACAGTGAACATAATAAACCACCAACACAAATCCCCAAAAACACTCCATAATGAAAAGATAAATAAAGAAACATAAAAGCTGGGTCGACCCGACCCAGGACCGTGACACAATCAAACCTATCTTTCCACAATTTCACCAGCAACTTAACTGAAAGCGACAGGAACTAGTTCACGATAACAGTCGTCTCAGGGCCTTATATATTGTAACATAAAGGCACATTGGTGATGGTGACCAGGTAGAACTTAATTATAACAAGAAGAAGTCACTAGCAGGACAGTATCGGGGAAGTTCGACAATATTTTGACAATATTGGAGAGATGAAATTTAATGTGTAAATTAAAAAGTCATATCCTGAAAAAAACTATTAATCCATTGTTCCTCAAAGTGATACAAGAGGTAAGGTAACACTGTGCACTGTGAGTATCTGATAAGACTTTTAGTCGCAAATAAAATAATTGAAGAAAATTACTTACCTTAAAACTACAGGTTATCTAGGCTTTTGTGTTTTTCACATATGACTTTAGCTTAACCAATTGATTTGTATCCTTTGACAATGGGCTCATCTCTAATGCTTGTACTGCTAGAACTCAGTGCATCATTCAATACTGTTCACCATAATGTGTCATTACATTAGATTAGAAACATTAGATGCATGTTGAGGTATATGGGAAAGGAATATGGTACCATGACTTAGGTTTGCAAAGTTGCATCTGGACAAAGCACAAGAGTTCTTCTGTAACAATTTCTTTTGAACTGATGAGAGTAATGCAGTAATGTTTAGCCATGATGCACAGATCTGTGTTTAGTAAAACCAAAGACAAAATATTAGCACAAACCCCTGATAAACACCTCAACTGTCAAGCACAGTGGTGGAGGGGTCATGATATGACTTATTTAGCCTCAGGACCTTATGGTCATTGGGCCTTCTGTATTCCATAATATGCTATAGTCAAATGTGAAGATATTTATCTGATAGCTAAATCTTAGCTGAAACTAGATCATGCAGGAACATAATCCCCAACAACAGCAAATCTAAGTAGAATGACTAAAAAAGCAATCATGGTAGTTTAATGGCACAGTCAGTCCAGGCATCAATCCAACTGAGTTTTGTATTTACACACAGTACACACAGCACTCAGAATATTTTTAAAAAGTGGGCCAAAAACTATGTGATTGAAGTCATACAGAAAAAAAATTACTTTAAGGTATTGCTGCTGAAGGTGGATCTACAAACTACTGAATCACTGAAAATTCGTACAATCTGGGTAGTGACACGGATGGTTAGTGAATTACCTCCCATATGATACAAGGATGTAATCAAACTGTTTATGAGAGGGAAGTGTGATTTTTACAATGCTCAAGTCTAACATTAGCTGACATAATGTTAAGTAACCAACCAGTTGTTGTTGTTGTTTATCCAGCACTTGTCAGTTGTCAAGTCTAGACAGCTGACAATAAATAATTGTGACAATATCTGTAATTAATAAACAAGTGTATTCAAATGTCAATGTGTTCCCTAACTTTAGATGAAGAATAAAAGGAAAATAAGGTGATAGGAAAGTCATAATGACAAAACACATGATTAAATGTACAAATCTTTCATGGTCACATATAGTTTTAAAGAGCTACTTATGATATTTAAATTAAAACTAACTTATAACTGACACATTACAGTGATTTTTTTATCTCTATTTAGATGTTTAAAATATTTATCAGATTTCCTTTTTTCAGCATTCTATTCATTCTTTCTATTAGAGTGTAGTGGGTTAATGGACTTAATTGCATGTTTTTTATTCTGCTATTCTTGCACTTTGCCCTTTATTATTTCTCTTTCTGTCTTACTGAGCTTCTCTGCGTTCTTTCTGCCCTGTTGTTTCTTTAATTATCCTCCTCTGCACCATGCTATCCCTTTTTTTCTTTTTCCACCTATTTCATTCCCCTCTTCTCTTCCCCACTGGCTTGTAGACTTGGAACCCTCCTATTACCTCCACGAACATTTCAAGGCTCATGCTGTCATCTATTTTACTCAGCAGGTTGTTCTTTTTTTTCAGGCGGACATTTTTTCTGCATTCTAAAATTAGCTGAGACCTGAGATCGAGACCTTGTGTTTCTACAGCGCAAACACAAAACGGTCACTATAAAATGGTAATAGAGGGGAATCGTGAAATGCAGAATTGAAGCATACAGGTGGAAAACTGTGTTTTTTTAATTCAGCTGACATGTTGGATTTTGGCATCTCATCACTTGATGGCTTTTAGAAGTTAAGGCAATTGCATATCCTAGCTATATAACCTAGAAAATGTGAAGAAAAGATCATTTTTAATGCCACAAATGCCTCTGTTTTACACAGAAAGGTATTTATTTTGTCTTACATCTGTATAGGTTAAAAAAGTCTGCCAGTGTGTCACAGAAAAGTTTTTAAAAGTGCATTTTTCTGTTCCAAAAAGTGCCATGATGCATTGTTCTATGTTGCCTTATCTGAACGCACTTGTTACATGACTTTGAAAAGAAAAGGCAAACGAGAGTGTTAGCCTGAGACAGGAAGGGGGAATATAAGGTGACAGAAAAGGATGAGCTTCGGGGAGAGAAAGGACATGAATTAGAGGTGAGAAAGAAAAAGCTGTTTGGGATAAAGAGAAAAAGGTTTTATTTTTTCAGAGAAAGGTGAGTACATCATTAAGAGAATGCACTTTAGCCACCTACAATGAAGTCTCCAATTATATCTGAAATTTGCAAGGCAATGCATGAAGTGTTATTGGTGCTGTTCTCTACCTGGAAATAGACCTTACTCCATGTGATGCTGATATCAATTTTCTGTTTCTTTTCTGAAAAACAACAGCAATGAAAATAATTGCTGGTCCTCTAACAAGTGAATTTATGCGCCTCTCAGGCATCATTGTAAAGCTCGTACCCTTGACTTGAAGACAAATGCAATTCATGGATTCATTATCAATTCAGACATCTCCTGCGGTTGAGCTTGACACTATATTCTTGACTAAACAGTCTTAGCTCGCTGCCAGTATAGTAGCTTGATATTGATCCATTTGCCCTGTCAGGTGGTAATTATTAGAAGATTGTTTTATCTCAGCATATCTATCAAATATATGGCTGTTGATCCTTGGTGTTGGAGTGTACTGTTTGTAGTTTATCGAACAGTAAATTTAGTTGGCTATATTGCATTATGAAATGCTCATTAAAGCAGAAACTAACCTGATATAAGAATTGTCAGCTTGGGTCTGTTCTCTTGCATAGCCATGTCAACCTAAAGACTTGACTAATTTTTATATTTTTCATTTAATTTATTTTAATGAAACCCTGTATTTCCTTTACTATTTTATTATTGCCTGGGAGTACGTTTTACAATACTGACTTGTGTTCTGTTTGTTTAGGTTTAGGTTCTACAATGGGCTTTAAGAACAGCCTAGATGTTTCTAAAAAAAAGTGGTTTTGGGCTAAGACTTCAGTTGAAATGTGGTTGAACAGAAAAAGATGAATATTTTACCTTGTCTTTTAGTAAGATTTAATCACTTGATCATGACTAAGTACTGGACCTATTACCTGAACATTCTTAAATCCTGTGGGTTCATAGTAGGTGCCAAATCCGAACCCCAACATTCATGGTCATGTGACCAAGAAACTGTCAAAGGATGTATTTGAGTCAATAACTGTAAGGTGCCTAGATCCTGTCGCCCAAATCATTATCAGATGCTATTTTGCATACCAAAGCTGTGCTTCCATTTTCTTCTTAAGGAGGCTTTCTCCTAGCAACCCTTACAGGCAAGTCACACTTTTTTGTCTTTCTAATAGTACTGTTAGGGTACCTGGGTCTGGTGATCCAGTGGTGATAGTTTTTTTTAATCTATATTCTGTGATTTAGTGTTTCTATTATTTAGTTTTGTATTTCTAGCTCCTTTAGTTTATTTAGTACTCCTGATGTGTAGTTCTTACTTTTGTTACGGTGCCTTCCCTGTGCTCTCGTGTCTTGTTATCTCAGTTATGTTTTCAAATCTGTTAATTTCCGGTCTTGTCTGTGTTGCGTCCGTCTGGGTTTGGTCTCTGTGTTCCCATTACTTCCTGTTTTACTTTGAAAGTCCCAAATCTTTGTGTGTCATGTTCTGTTTTGCTCGCCTTCATCTTGTCTGTGTAATTAGTGCCAGCCATGTTTCCCAGGTGTTTCCTCTTTGCCGTGTTTCCCTCTTGTATTTATTCCTCTGCTCCCTGTCGTGTTCTCCCTCCTCCCTTGCTGTGTGTTCCCTCTGCTTATCTACCTGTTTAGTTTAATGGATATATCCAGTTTAATTTTGTATTTCCTCGCTATCAGCAATAAAGCTGAGTGTTTTTGTTTATCTTTGCCTCCTGGAGTCTGCATATTGGGTCCTCCATTCCTGCCTGATGCACACAGATCATGATAAATACTACCATAAACCTTTACATTCAATAAGCTGAATAATAACTGAACCCCACAATCTGTATAGTCTTAGACTTTTTAGTGAAATTGCTAGGATGTCCACTCCTGGGAAGATCGCCAACAAGTCTTGAATGTTTTCCAATTGTAAATAATGATTCTAAGTGTACAAAGACATCTTTCAAGTTGTTTGAAAATGGCCATATAGCCGGATAGCAAAAACTGCTAATAACTGCTTTTTCTATTTGGAATGATGTTAATATACCATATTTTTCGGACCATAAGGCACACCGGATTATAAGGCGTGTTAAGTGAAACAAAACAGTCACATGAGTTAACCTGACTCAGCTCATTCTTCTTGCTTCCTTCACTTCTGTACCATTGATTCATTAATGTTGAGTTCTCTCGCAGGTGCTCTATACCCAAGTTGTTTCTGTATATTAATGACTAACCTCGTATTGTGAATGGATTATCTCACTTGTTCTCATGATTGAAGTTTGGTTAGTTTGCATCATCCTGACATGCTATTGCATTTGTCCCTGACCATTGGGAACCCCTTATGTTAACTTTTATCGAGTGGAAAAAAGTTAGCGTTCATCCTTCAACTTCACTGTGTTTATGTAATGCTGACATAGCTGTGTTGCTAGCAGTCATGTAGCACATCATTATACACCAGCTACTCCAACTTCAGTAACCCTACAAACATCACTGCTCTTTAGTTTTCTGTCCTTATTTATGTTGGAAGTGATAGCAGAGCTGTACGTTTGAATGTTTTCAGAAATCTCTCAGTCAGAACATAGTATATCATGTTTAGGTGTAAACTAGCGAACTAACTTCCTGCTAACTTTTAACTCTGTTAAATTTAAAAAATTCTGTCTTCATGGATGCCTGGATGTTAAACTTAATTGTTACACCTGGTAAAGCAGCAACGCTGATCATTTTATTAAAGATGAAAGAATTTAGACATTTTTTAACTCTCAGTGATGCCGCAGTGTTCGTTTGACCTGAAGCTGATGGAGTTTTGGATCCAGATTACATGAGGCTCCTGACTACGGTAGCCGTGATGCTCCAACAATCCATCAAGCAGTGTGGCTTCGTAGCTTACCAAAGTCATACTAAAATATTTTTTGGACAGATTTTTGAGCCCTATTTACTGCATCAAATCAATTCAAGGTCAGTAAACGCAACCAAAATTCATACACCAAAATATAAGGCGCACTGTTGATTTTTGAGAAAATTAAAGTTTTTTAAGTGTGCCCTATAATGCAGATAACACAGTACTCCTGGATGTTCCAGACCTGAAAATAGCAAAAACAAACAAACACAAATATCAACACATGGCTGCTACTTACCCTCTAATTCTTATGAAGAGGTAAGAGTTGTCCTTAATTTTTCACTGCTTCTACATTTTGGCTTATTTTTATTTTTTACACAAATAGTGCAATCTGTCATTTCTGGTCATATTTTGTCAAGTATCTAAAGCTGTATTTACTGAATTTTAAGACATGTTTAGGACCAGATGACTTTTGTTGTGTCACCCTGGAATTTCTCAAAGCATAGGATTATTTTTGGGAGAAACATTAAAAAACCTACAGTGGATTTAGACATCTTAGCTAAGCAACACTGATCATAAATTGCAAGAACTAAAATTATTTCATTTAGAATAGGTTAAAATTATCATCATTGCCTTAACATTCATTTTCATCTTCAAGCTCTTAAATATGTTGTGTAACACTAATAAGAACCAGACTGATAACATTTCTCAAATGAAGAATAGAAAAGCTGAGCAGTAAAAAGCAGCACACTTGGACAGGTCTGTGGTACAGACAACAGCTATCTGCAAACAGTGTCTGTTAATTTCAATAAAGATGAAATACAAGGTTGCTTTGTTATCTAGGTGACAAAAGGTGGTTTTCAGTTGTGCAACTTTATTTAATTTTCTCTTCATGCATACTGTATGCTGTCAATTTAACAGGTGAAAAATTTTCACCCAGTTTCTGAGGTGAAAGGAGATGGATTGCTGTCAACTGAGCCAAACAATTCAAATTGGGTTTGAAGCCAGCTGAGCCCATTCATATTATCAGATTAAATAGCAATTCAGCATGGGTTATCAACTGATTAAGACATTAACTGCACTGAAATCCCAAAGGGTAGAGAAACTATTAATATTAAACACTGCAATGTAATCCCTAGGTTTAAAATACTAGATCTTAAGGTAACTATGTAGGACTATTTCTGTGTGTAAAAGTAATATAAATTTAATAATGGCCTTTAGAAAATAATTACAAGAAATCTACAACTAGTACTCCCTGTCATGGTTACAACAGCAGTTCCTAAAACTTGAGTCTTAAAGATCTGTTGGTGATCCAGTCACAGAAAAAAAAAAGCTCCCTGCATCAGCTACTAAATGAGTGAAATTCAAGTTTTAATTACCTGGTTGGCCTAATGTGAGATGACTTTGACTAGTGTATGATGGTTAATTGGGGGGTCTGGGGGGATGTGTGACTGGGACTTTAGAAAACAAAGTAGATGTGCACTGGCTCATTGATCTGCTGTTAACTTCTGAGTTGGTAGCTGTGAGTGTGACTCACATTTCACATCTCTGTAGGATTATGAGGTACACCAAAAGGCTGTTTTGTTGTTGTTGTTTTTTTAATTTCTATTTAGTTTGATGTTTTAAGACCCTTGTTCTGACATCTGCCACTTTTGGATAATCTTAAGCTGATCATCTAGTTAACAGTGTTGATTAGCTGTATCAGCTGGCTTTAGCTGTCACCTAGATCAGCCTGTGGAATTACTTTTACCATAATTTATTTTTATATACACATACAGAAATAAATATACTATAAAGATTTGCAAGGACTGATGAGCAACTTGTACTGAGCAATGAATGTAATTTGATGTCTTTTGTTATCAACTTCTCAGAAAATAGAAGCACTACTGGCTAAGAGCTCAACACATCTGTCCAGTGAGTCAACAATGCACTTGTTAATCAGTAACAAGCTACTGGAAAAGATTTCAGATTTCAAATAATAACAAAGGAGATTGAAAAACTGTTGTACTTTGCCTGGAGAAAGATAAATCTGTTATGTAACAGAAATCTATTTAAATGTCAAAATCATTTCACATCATTTACAGCTGACATTAACAAGTGTTAAAGGGGCTTGTAACATTTACATGAAGCCTAATGTTTTTTTCCAAACTGCCCTTTCAGAGAGCCAAAGTTCCACACTACCTGAATTTGTAGATGGATAACTGAGGCTACATCATAAAAAAACGCCCATAAGAGAGGGAGACAGATGCTGAGAAACAGCCAGAAGACAAAATCCATGTGAGAAATAGGGACGGTTTTATGGACTGTGGTTCATTTTGACAGAGACACATTGGACAGTCTCCTCTGCACACCTCACCGAAAAGCCCACAGTTTCAACACCATAACTTATAACTGACAATCTGCCCGTTTCTCCAGTTGCATTAACATGCCTGTGTCAGAGTGAGAAAACTAGTGAATCAGGGAAGGTAAAAGAGATATAGGCAAATGAGACAAACAAGAATTCTTCTACCAGACAGCTCTACATGTTGTGCTGCTATAGCACTGATTTTCACCACGCAAATTGCCATTTTGTAATTTTTATCTACATCAAGCAGGTTGGGGTTTTGGTGACGTTAGTGTGCACATGGGTGTGTCATTCTGTCTGAACATGAGATAATTTAAAAAGCTTTAAATGAATTCTGATAAACCTGTGGGGTCAGGTTTATATTCACCTGAATGATTTAATGGTGCAAAAATCACTACAATTCTGAAGTGTTGTATCTTTTGTCAACATAGAGAAGTACTGAACATACACTTACATTTGACCTCTCCTTCAGAGACAATATTGTGGTCTGAAAGCAAAGTAATAATAACGTCATTGTGTTGCCATCATTTCTTATTTAAAAGTTAATTTACATGTGTATACACATAATGTTTAATGTTTTTTATGTTGGCTTGGACCTCATCACTCCACATGACATTCACACTCTAGAAATAAATGCTGATGAGATTTTCTGCGGAGAAAGGGCATCAACATTGGCACTTCAACATGTGTCATAATTTAAATCTGTCTAAAAGGACTGATTACAGTTTGATTTTATTTATACAGTGCCAAATCACAACAGTTGCCTCAAGGGGCTTTACATGGTAAGGTAGACCATACAATAATACATACAGAGAAAAACTCAACAATCATATGACCCCCTATGAGCAAGCACTTTGGCAACAGTGGGAAGGAAAAACTCCCTTTTAGAAGCGAGAATCTGCCGAGACTGGTTGAGGAGAGAGAAGGAAGGCAGGATGATTAGAAGGCAGCAGTAAATAACCACCAAGGTATGCACGTTCCTAACAAGCAGTATATCAAGCCTCAAGGCAAATAGGCTACAACACCCGAAGACTATAGAAAATGACCTTCTCAGCTCAGAATAGGAAACAAAAGCTACAATTCACATGAAAAACAGAGAACTGGAAAAAAATGTTTGTTCGTATGAGTCTTGAAGGTAGATTCACGTTTTGGCAACATTAAATCATGGATCCATCTTGTCTTGTACCAACAATTTTTGGTTGCTAGTGGGGTAATGGTATATGATTTATTGAAATGAAACATGAAAATATGAAAGGGAAATCTCTCAGAAATGTTTACAGCACTTTGTGGGGTTGGCTCTAAAAGTGAGCCAATTACCATAGATTTAATGCTATCCCAGATTTAAAACAGCGAGTGGTTTCATTGTAGTCATGCCCTATCTTTATGGTGTTTTTTCTGCCTCTATTTTGAAAAACACACACAAAAAAATTTGCAAGTGCAAATGTTGTAAATTAGAAAAAAAAAATTTGCGCAAAGAAAAGCTCAATTTGAGCAAACAAAAACAATTTCTGCGTGCAAGAAATGTGTTTCAGTGTTTGCTATTATCTATATACACACACAATAACAGCCCCTCTTGCTCAGTTGGTGGCATTTCCTCTTCCTCAGATCTCTGCTCCGTGTGCTGACAAACATATGCGGACCTGCTCTCAGTGTGTCGTTCGCACTCACAACATCTCTGCTCTGTGCGTGCTCAATTTTCTGTAGACTGAAATTCAAAGATGGCCCACAGACACTGACTGATGTTCCATTATAAGCGTTTGTACTTCTAAACCTCATGAGGAAAGCTAAATCAGGGACAGTAGACCAGCAGTCCCCAACCCTCTAGTCCGTGAGTCGTATGGTACCGGGCCGTGAGAGTTGAGGCTCGTGTGTGAAATTGATTGTTTTCAGGGTTTTTATCGTTAACTCGGTTTCCTTGGGTGTTCTCCTGTATTTTAGTTGTGTCTTATTTTGAAAGAAGGAAAACCAAAGCAGAATACAGCACTGTAACAGGTGATATTTATGTTCAAGTCTTCTTATTTTTAATCTTTTGCCATTTCATTAATATGGTAGATTCAGTTGACCCTATATAATGTCATCCAAAAATTATAGCAGAAAAAAGGCTAAAATACCCTTAGAGTGGGCAGAACTTCCTAAAGTATGGTCAAGCATTCCAATAAATCTGCAGTAGAAAAGTGTAAACTTGTTTTCTACCAGAAAAGGCTGAAATTGATTACTTTCCCAAAGCAGAGAGTAGATAAGTTCTCAGCTGGCAACTTTACTGAGAAATCTGCAGAGCGCCTTCTCTTCCCCTCTCTCCATCTCTCTTTCCAAACAATCCAATAATTCACTGATGGAGTACTTTACCTTGATGCCTTCTGGCTGGAATAAATAGAAAAACAAAAAAAAGTACAGTGCAGGAATGATCCAATATTCAGGAGATTTAACGGCTCAGTGCCCAGCTGTGCAAATATCTCTCTTTGTTACTGTAAGGCGAAACAGCACATCTTGTTTAATTTAGCAGACATTCTAGCTGTGACCATCTAAACCAAAATACTGAATTATAATGGTCTAAAAATAAGAGCAATCCATTTTTTTCTGCAGTGGATTTGACCAAATTTAAAGACACACAGGACAAAATGTCACAATGGGAACACAGGACTGTTCATCTGTTGTTTAAAGAGACATTTCTGGCTAGTATCTATCTTAACAATGAAGCAGGGAGAATTTTACATTTGCAAAAGTTTACCATCTGCATCAATCACAGAAAAAGGTCCTAATAATTTGGATGTACTTTTATTCTGCCACAAAGATCTTTGAGAACAAAAACATGAAATCAA
>VUQR01028837.1:14474-26039 GCA_015108515.1 Hemichromis elongatus
CCTCTTATTCCTAATGGAGAAATTCACAGCTACGAGATCCGCCTCCCAGAACCCCGTATCGCATTCGACACTAGCAATACTTCTGAGCTCAACGTCACTCTAACAGGCCTTGTTCCGTATACAAATTACAATATCACTGTGTTAGCATGCTCAAAGGGTGGAGGACATACTGGTGGATGCAGTGAAAGCCTGCCAACTCAAGCTACCACATTACCCACAAGACCTGAAGGCCTTTCACCGCTGTCAGTAGTAGCAGTCAGTGAATCTTTCCTAGCCATTTCATGGGAACCACCGACCAGGCCCAATGGACCTAATTTAAGGTAACATGCGCATCTCTTTTTTCCCCCTTTTTTTTAGCCAGTCATGGCAAAGTGAAAATGTATGTCTTATTTCACTTTGTTAAGTCCACATTTCCTTACATGATAATATCCAACACATATTATCATAAATAACGTATGATTACACATGTTCTTCGTTCTAAACACAGATATATACACATACGTGTGGCATATGGGTTTGTGAGGTGCTGTTCTACATCATCATCAGGTTCAGTCTTTGTCATCTGACCCACTCCTTTATGAAATGATATGAAACAGAAAATAAGTTTTCAAAATTTTATTGACACCAACATTAACAAGATGAGCCTTAATAGTTAATACTTAATAGTCTTTTAAGTCATCATAAAGTTTTTACAGCAAAGCATAACAGGCAGCAGCAGAAGTATGATAGTAATTTAAAACATGTTAAAGAACTATTGCTTTTACTATTAAATTAAGTTTTTTAATTCAGATACACCTTCTGCTTCAAAATACACATATAAACTAAGAGCTAAGGCTCCACCTGAGCAATATAGTCACTGCTTTGAAGCAATACAAACCTATTACACCTATTGAAATACAGTCAGTTTAAGGTCACAGAGGGCTGGAGCTACCAGAGGGCAGGGGGCATGATACAGTTGCTACTCTGTTGCAGGGCAACAGACAACCTTTTACACTCACATTCAAACCAACAGTCAATTTACAGTCACTGTTAAACCTAACCATGCATGTGTTTGAACTGTGGGTGGAAGCCAGAATACCCAGAGGGAACCCATGCAGGCAGAGAGAGGCCATGCTAACCCCACACAAAAAGACCCCAGATGGCCTTTGGATTAAACCCAGGACCAGTGTTATCCTCTGTTCCACCCTCTTTATAAGTATTTGATAGAAATACATGAACATTTAATCAGTATTTATGCTATGGATCAGTGTTATAATGCATAGGAATGTAACTACGTGAACAGAAAGTAAAAAAAAAAATGGAAAGACTTTCAATTGCCCTGTATGGACACATTCAAGATACAGTGCAGTATTAATTATGATATAAGGACCCAAACCCATGTAACCATCATTAACTTTACATAATCTGACTTACCCCTGTGTTTTTATTCATTAGCTATGCCCCAAAGTTGGAAACCAGACTATAAGAACTTAAATCAGCATGTCGATAATGAGAGACACATTCTGGTGATGTTCAATTGCTGCTAAAAACTTAAGCAAACAAGCAGATAGGAACACGTTAACAAGCTGCTAACATGAGTGTCCTGGTAATGAGCTAAGTGTTGTGCATTTTTTAATCAGTGTTTTCTCAGTCCTAATGCACATTCTGGTTCATTTTGTTCTGTCCTGTTCTAGTCTGTCGGCGATTAGGCCTAAAATAAAGGTCCATTTTCCTAGTGGGTGATTAAAATGCATGAGCCTGTCTCTCTGTTCTGCTCTGCTCAGCTCTGTGTGTTTGTCTAAGTGGGTTGGTTAAAAGGCGGCATTAAGCCCTTCTCTTCTGATTACAGCAGAAATTAGCATCACTGTAGGGAGAGGAAAACACAAACCCCGCAGAAAAAAAACAACGGATGGAGGGGTGTGGAGAGGGAGGGATGAGATGCAGCGAAAGAAGAATAGAGATGGTGAAAAAAGCAGCAGAAGAGGAGGGAATGAGTGATAAGGATAAGAACCAGTTGAAAATATGCGTTTAAGTTGTGTGTGTATATCTGTGTATGTGTGTCTGCAAGCATCCATTGGCAGGTTTGTGTGTGCAGAGGGTACAGTAAGTGTCTTTATGCTCAAATTAGTTAATGTTGGAGTTAATGTATTCCTACATATCCAAACCCGTGTGTGCGTGTGCTTTCTTTTATTCAAATTTCCCCTTCAGATACAAGTTGCTCAGACGTAAAACCCACCAGCCCCTGGCCATCACCACAGTTCCCACATTAACAGCCCAGTCTCCACCCCCCTCCGAAGATCTCCATCGCTGGCTTCATGTTTACTCCGGCACCAAATTGTTCTACCAAGATAAAGGCCTAAGCAGGTGAGATTACTGAAATGAGCTCTAGAGCAAACGGCAGCGCTGCAGCAAACCGTGTGTGCAGAGCCGATCGGCGAGCTGCTGCTGATGCCGATCTTTTAATACCGCTCAAAGATACATTAAGCAAATATCCCAAAGAATTAAATTGTTTTTTCACACAGCGTCCCCTAATCTCAGTTTGGCACTTGGTGGAAGCACTTTTTTTTTCCACCGTGCTTGCTAAACAGCTCTGGGTTTATGTCTCCACTGTGCTTTATTCAAGGAGTAAACTGACAAACTTTTGAGTGTGTCAGCACTTTTCATTTGCCAGGACTTTTTTATGTGATGCAAGAAGAAATACAAGTTACTATTTTAGCACAACTAACGGAGAAACATATTTTACTTTATTCCACCAGTGTGTGGTGGATTTCCAATTTAAATCAATGTTTGCACTACAAAGAGCGATGCTGTGTCTCTACAGATTCACCCGTTACCAGTACCAGTTAGAGGTTCATAATGATGTGGGCAACACGTCAGGAGAGGTCGTTACAGCAGTGACCATGGCTGGGGTTCCCCTCCACCCTCCATCTCTGTCTGCCTCTACTATCAATCACACTGCTATACAGGTCAACTGGACACAACCATGTAAGATTAACCTTCTTCTTCTTTTGCACACTGTTCAGGAGAGGTGTTGAACCTCACAACGTCTAGCACAGGGTCATGCTTTTATTGTATGATGTCTGTGCTGTGCTGTCTGTTTAAAAGAAAGTGACACCAGAGACTGAAAATATCTTTGAGTGACCTATTACTCTTTTCCATTTCTCTTTATATCTTTTTTAGCTTTACAAGACCTACAGGGAGAAGTGGAATATTTCTTTCTCACAGTGGAGTCTCCAGAGCCACATCTGATCTTAACTTTCACCCCTGAGATCACCTCTACAGTGATAAGTGACCTCTGGCCCAGTACCACATATCTGGTGTCATTACAGGTGTCCAACGGAGCTCATAATACATCTAAGGCAGTGGTTAATGTCACCACAGCAGATGGAAGTATGTGTATATTTTACTATCACCTTTGGCCAACAATATTTTTGTTTTGTTTTTTCATTTAGTGATTGTTCTTCTGAGGTTGTGATTGTCTGCTTTTGAGCCATGTAGAAACCCGAATTGGATCATGTGCAGTTTCTTAGGACTGCAGACCTGTGAAAAACTGATTCAGCTTATAGATCCATTTTTAGCATAGATAACTTGAAGCAATCATTTTTAGTATGACAAGTTTCTCACGTGGCTGTGGAGGAATTTTGGCCAACTCTACTTTATAATGTTGATTCAGTTCATTGATGGTTACAGGCATGCATGCAGGCATGGACAGCTCTTTTAAGGTCCCACCACTAACTAAACTGGTGCAACACCTTGAATCTTTTCTTTTTCAGGTGTTCTGTTATAGATTTGGTGTGCTTGGGATCACTGTCCTGTTGCATGACTCAGTTTGGGCCAAGCTTTAGCTGCTGGATAGATGACTTTCCATTTGACTCTAGAATATCTTGTTACACAGAGGAGCTCATGGTCAAATAAATGACTGCAACGTGCCAAGGTCCTCACCACCATGCGTGAGAGTTGGTATGAAGTGTTGTGTCTTGGTATGTTTTGCCAAATGCAGGACTATAGATTATGGTCACATACCTCCACTTTGGTGTCATCTGCCCAATACACATTGTTTTATTGTCTTGAGGTTTGTTCAAATGTAACTTTGCAAACCTAAGCCATGCTGTTGTGATTGTTTTTTTCAGCCAATCATCCTCCACTTTGCATGGTTTAAATCTGTGCATCTTCACCAGCACCAGTATCTAGACTCTTTGGGAGGGATGGGTCACCAGAGTCTAATCCACAAATACATTCAGTTCTTTATATCTGTAAATCATGTTCAGTTCTTTGAAGTGATCTTTCCTTATTGAAATACTAACTGAGGAAAGAGTCTGAGATATAGCTCTTGGGTTTGGAGTTTCTTGGAGTGTTGCGTGATCTTGGGATGACTTTGTGGAGGCTTTAACTCGTGGGAGGACTGTGGCATTGTCACACATCTGAATACTCCACACCAGCAAGCTGCCAAAACTTCTATGTTTATAGACGTGATCACACTTGCTGATGATCAATTAATTAAGCACATTTGATTAGCAGCACCTGGCAGCTACTTCCTTACTTAATTCCTATGGAAGCAGTAAAGGTGTACTGAGATTCTCACTGGACTGTGGAGAAAAAAACTTGAGAAAAAACATTGCTTCAATTCAGCACACTTAAATGTTGTGCCTGGGTTAACATGCATTTCTCCTGCTTCACAGGAGATGTTAAACACATCATGTAGTCAGGCATGAAATCAATACAAAGTGCGTGTGAGGCAGATTTAAGGTGTTGCTTATGGTGCTTGTTTGTACGATAAGCAAACAAACACACGCTATATAAACACAAGCTGTGTTCTACCATTAACAAATAAAGAGTCTGTTTTTTGCAAGTTAAAATTACTGTGCTTTACAGTACAATTAACATTTTACAATTCACAAGAGCGAAGTGAATGTTAGAAGGTCAGTTAGAAGTAACCATCATTTGCCAAATATAAATTAATTTAATTTTAAATTTATACCAACATTTACAGTAAGAGACACACAGATATTTTACTTGCTAATGCAGTTAAAAGCCTAATGTGGGAGAATAGGAACACACAAACAAGGTTTTTTGTTGGCTTATGGAAAAATATTTTATATTTATTTTTTTAAATTTTCATACGGTTCCATTAATATAATAATATATATTTTTTCACTTTAAATCTAAAAAATAATGTTATAAAAGCCTTAAAATAAACATGGGCCCCCGTTAGACTCACCCCTGTTTGTTGAAGGTGTTGCAGGTCAGTACAATAGAAAGTAAGACAGCTGCTGTCAGCATGCAGCCTAATTTAAACATGCATCAGATTAAGTTAACAGTTCATCTGCACTTTTTATTGTAGCCTTACTTCTGTAGCTTTACTGTAGAATAAACAGCGGTTGATGGAGCAGCTACAAAGTTCGCTTTTCTTCACATTGAACTTTGTTAAACAGGTGTTTTGATTAAGGACTGTCGCCGTACGATATAGAAAAACCATAACCACCAGAACATTGGTTGACATCATTACAATACAACTCTAATACTGCGTCATCTGTTCCCGGAGCTTTAGCTGTCTGCATAATCTGTTAATATTTGTAAAATGAACAACTGGCACTCCTTATCAGGATATAAAATCTGGAGCTTTGAGAGAGGGTATTAAGTGGAATATGATTATATCAGTTCTTGGATCTACTGGTATTTCCCTTTTCAATCAGGGTCAGCTTTTAATACTTTTAACCATGAATTGTTCAGGCTATCCAACTGTCATCCCTACTTTTCTCTCCATTTCCTCTTCAACTTTCAGCCCAGTCTCTTAGCATTCAAGAGTTATCTTTCAAATCACTCTGTGTAATCATATGTCAGAGGCCACTTACTACTGTCTGTAGTTTTATTTCCATCTTCACTTCCCTCTTTGAAAATCTTTCCATTTCTTTTTCGTTTCTCACACATCTCTTCCTTTTTCACTATAATCATATGTCAGGAGCCTCTTTTTTTTCCCGCTCTAATCTGAGCAGTATAATAAAAAGTGCATTAAAAACATTAGAAAATCATTAGGTGCTAAAGGCAAAGCATGGCTCGTTTAACTGAGGGGGCTCCGAAGGTAATTTCATTATTTTACAGCCATAAGAGTGCAAGCTCACACACACACACCAAGGAGGTCTGATATATTTTAACTAATGCAGCTCAGCCCTACCAACCATCTTACCCCGCCTGCAGTCTAGGGGGCAATGCTAACATCAGAACTAATTGGCAAGAAAAGTGCATGCTTGTCTGTGTGTGTATGAGTGAAAGAGCGCCTGTGTTCAGTATTGCGTTGATAATACCATCCTGCAGTAAATGAAATGTAGAGCTGTAGTTTGGGCTTAGGTAAGTGCTTTGGTAGCAAATGAATTGGGATAACTTCTCGTAGCTGGTTGCATTTTTACTTAGAATAATAGATGGAGTCCATATGATCACCCCTCTGACACACGGCCCGTTTCTCTCATCGAATTCCTTTTCCTTCTTTTTTTTCTTTACACACTCAGGTGTTTCTCTCTTTGATTTTGAATTTATCTCATTGTTCTGTGATTTATTCTTTCACAGATACTCTTCTTTCCACACGATTCACTCCTCCCTTTTTTGACACACTCTGAGAAACCTATTTCTTGTAGTTTCCTATCATTTAGTAATCACCGTGCAGTTGGAGTTTTGGATTTGCTAGAAGACAATTTTTTGGAAAGTCAGCTACATGCATTAAAGAAAAGGAATAAGGGGAATTACATGGAACAGACAATAAAGAAGAGAAACTATAATAACAGAACACAGAAAGAGGCAGTTCAGATATTCTGAGTGAGTGAGGTGATCATATTGAATCTATTATTCCTAGTGAAAATGCATTCAGCTAAGACAAGTTAACCCAATTCATTTGTAGCCAGTGCACTTATCTAAACCCAGCCCACTTCTCTACATTTCATTTACTGCTACGCAGCATTATCTACGCAATACTGAACACATGCAGACACACAGGTGCTCCCCCTGCCTCTAAAACACAGTTACAGTTTCCCTGTCGTACATGGATATATGGATACTCTGTTTCTCTCTCTTACACACAGACACACAAAGAGTTGTATGAAAGCAAATATGATATTTATAAAATGTTCCCAATTAACATGTATTTTAAAATGATCACACTGAAGAACACATTATTTTACTTTTTACTCCACTGACTTCTATAAGCCTGGTCTGATAACCGCAATCCAACACTGTTTTAGATTGTTTTTGTTTTGTTTTAGTGGTTGTTTTTGTGTAAAAACAAATAAAATAAGATACAAGCCCTTTACAAGTAATCATCAAATGAATGGTGGTGTAAAAACATGCCTTAAAAATTGCACTGATATAGTCTTTTACAGCTCTGCCCATCTATTTTTATAACAGTTGGTATGTAAAAATTTACACGTGATGCTAAAACTATTACTATAATTTTATCAAACATGGTTTCAAGATGACATGTCTTGTGTCATGTTTACAGTTTTCATATTCTGAAATCTTTTTTTTTTTTAAATGGAGTCAATCTTTGTGTTCACCTCACAGAGCCAGAGGGGATGTCTGCCCCAGAGGTGGTTCCAGTAAACAGCACCACAGCACGTGTCCTCTGGATCCCTCCTCTTCAACCCAATGGTGCAGTCACTGGTTACAACATCTATGTTAATGATCGCCTTCATGGCAATGTGGACAACAGCTCAGGGTCATACCTGCTGGGGGACCTACTGCCTTTTACTGTCTACAACATACAGGTACTCATACAAACAAGTGCAAATATGCAAAGAGAGATATCTACTGTAAACATATGCATCATGTTTTTCACTTGTTCATGTGCATTTCAGGTGGAGGTGTGCACAGTGTACGCCTGCATCCAGAGCAGCATTACCAGAACTACTACTGTGGAGGACCTGCCTGCTGACTTGGCAACACCACATGCACAAGTGATAAGTCCCAGGTAATTTATAAATGTACAGCCATTTTTTCATGATAATGAATGGGTTTTTTTTGTTTGAATTTCTTTTTAAATAATAAAAAACATTGCAATTTTTAGCTCATGTAGCCAAAGGACTGACGAAAGGCCATGACAAGACATCGAGCCATCTGTCTACAATTCAAAAGAACCGCTATTTCTCCTTGAGTGTTAGTCAGATTTTAGTGAAATTTCCACAGAACCGTCATCTAATGCAGGGGAGTTAAACATAAGCCCGCTGGCCTAAATCAGCCTGTCTAATTCGGCACACCAGGCAGTGCCAGACACCAGAAAGTGCCAAGGGTACATACAGATTTAGACATTTTAACTGCATTTTCACAAGTTTTACAGCTTTTCTATTGATTAAGATCACCACCCCGTTATTACACCAAACTCACTAAAGGTAAACAATTAAATAACAGAAAAGTTCTCTTTTTTTCTGCATTCTGCGATAAAAAAAATTTTTTTTTGTTTCTTTGTTTGTTTTTGTCTCTTTACATTGAGTCCACTTTAGAAAAACTGACATTTTCTGTAAATTAATGAAAACTTTACATTTTGAACTACTAGAACTTTCTTTCTAATTTTACATATTTATTATGTCGTTTCTCTCATCCGGCCCAGTTATAATCAAAGTGGGCTGTATATCGTCCACGATGTAAAATTAGTTTGACACCCAAACTTTGCTTTGGGTCACTTATGTCAGTTTATGGGCAAAAGCTTGTTGATGGTGATGATTTCTGAGCTGCATGAGCTACTACGACATTAATATTCTGGTTACAGGTGTTATGTGTGTTTGTGGTGTTGAAATCTTTAAAATTTATCATCAGTGTTAAGGCTGTCTTTAAATTTGATGTTACATAATATATCTGGTACAGTGATATACTGTGCATGTATGATCTGTATGATCAGCATTACTAATCTTTGTATGAACACGATATAACTTTAATGTTATAGCACTCTAAAGCTAGATTTAGTGGGGAACCTACAAATCTTGTGATTACTCTCTCAAATCTGCCTGAAAATGAAAATAATCATTTTGTTTGCAGCCAGTTAATGGCAAATAAAATGTCTGTTTCTTGTGTGTAATCCAAACCATTTTTTTGCCAAACTTGCAGTTGCAGAAAAGTGCTGATTTGTGGCTTATTTTCCTTCTAGGAAACTGTGCAGGTTATAATTCTGTATGTTACCAATGCGCTCTTTCCGCTGCCACAGATGTCAAGAGATTTAAAAAAGGAGGAAAATCAATAGTGTGAAGTGTATAAAGATACACACACCCCGACACCGTAACTCAACTTTATCAGGCACTGACCATGCATGAATGTGTGTGTATGTTTCAAATTTATGTGTGACTGTGTGGGTACAATTGTGTGAAAGGAGTGTGAAGGAGAGCACACCCCTACCTATCCCTTTTCATTTTGTTCTGGTTGCCCCCCTTGTCTCTCTGTCAGGGTGGTGAGATTAGATTGGTCCCATCCAGGCAGACCCAGTGGGATCATGCTGGGCTATGAGGTTTTAAGACGAACCCTCCGATCATGTGCTGGTGGGTCAACGGGGATCACATCCGCCGTGGGGGAAGAGTTAAATGGCACAGGTGGTTTAAGGTTTAGATGTTCCTACCTGCAGTGTCCGGCAAGTCATGGTGTGTGCAGCACATCCTGCTTCCATCCAGACATACAGGTGATTATGTTGCCATCATTTTCTACTCATAAAAACATTGTCTACTCTTTTTTTCAACCATGTTTTGAAGAAGAGCAGGTTAAAACTGTTTTAATTATGGATACATTGAGATTATTTTTTGTTTTGTTTTTTTTCAGTGTTCAGTTTTCTGCTATAATCCTCTCTCCCCTGGCCTTTCCACTTCAGTTCTTTAGCCTCTTTTAACTAGAACTTGCCGTGAGTAAACATTAAAACATTTGCTGTACAACAACAATGTGCAAGAGCAGATAGATGTCCAGGGTCTTGGCTGCTGATCTGAAGTGGAGAATACATACTCCCTTAGGATAGTATGGTCTTCACCACAGAGACCAATAGAGAAGTGCAAACATTTCCTTTTCCAAACACCCACTTTTATAGGGGATTCAGAATCAAGCTCTCAGTGATTAATTTCTCTAAACAGATTAACTTGTCATCTGCATTGACTTCCATCCTTATGTCATTGAATGCCAGCCAAGTTGGCACAGTGAAGGGCTCGTATACATTTCTCTCCACATTACTCAGGAGCAAAAACAGTATCAACAACATATTTACAAGTGCACCTGCTTATGTACTGCAAGAGAATATGCTGGGATTTAGCACATGCAACATATGTGCTTAAAGAGAAGGGCTTTATTTTACAAATGCGTACAAAACACACACACACATGCACACAGGCTGACAGATGCTTCTCTGCACAGCTAGTCATGTCAGTAACATAAAGGAGTATGGATATACATACCGTTTTGTCCTTATTTAATAGAAACAAAATGTCAGTGTTTTTTTGAGGGGGGCAAAAAAAAGATGAAAAACGTAGAGTTTCGGACTTGATTATATGAATGTAATAATACAGAGTGGTAACTTGTGCTCCATGGGCTCCCAGTCAGGATTGGGCTCCCAAAAAGTACCACTTTACCTTTTATTTAGTCTAAACGTTACAGATGTTAAATGCTGAAAAGTTTTTTCAGAGTCATGACGTATTTGAAGAAACCCTGAAACTGTTAATTTTGGGATGAGTATTTCATTACACTCATCCTAAAATGAATATCTTCAACCGTTTTAATGGCCTCCTATTTGACTTGCAGTGCCAGAGTTGATTATATTGACATATTATCTTATATATTTGTTTAATTGCGTGTCAAACAGGTTTGCTGCGGTAGAGTAATTTACACAAAGAAGCCACATCATCACTGCTGTGAGGACAGCTATTTGAGTTTGAATAACTTCTCCAACCCAGTCTGCTGCAATGGCAAACTAGTCCCATCTCTTCCTGACCATCAGTGCTGTGGAGGATATTACGTCCATGTGAAAACCGGTGAGTTCCAAAATTACTTTGTTTCCACTAACATCAAATTTATTGTGTTCTGCTTTCATGGGGTCTGCTCTTCTTCGTGTTGCTCAAGTGTTTAATTCATTTGTCCTTGTCTTTGTAGATGAATACTGCTGTCCTGACCACTCGCAGGGCCGGGTCTCTGTGGGGCTGGGTGACAGCTGCTGTGGGGGGGTTCCTTACTCAGTGACAGGCGGCCAGCTCTGCTGTAGTGGGACCCTCCATGATGGCTATGGGGTCCAGTGCTGTGGAGGCCAAATCGTGGATAAAACACTGGTGTGCTGTGGTGATGCTGAGAGGGGTGCAGAGCATAAATACGCTCCAGGTGAGTAAAGAAACACACAGGTCAAAATGTAAGCTAGCATTAGCTGTTGTTTGAATGTTTTTTTTCCCAGTGTTGAAGACACTGGTGACCTGATGAGTTGTCTTTGTATCAAATTTTGTCTGGGGCAAAAGTAAATGCCCTTTTAAAAGAAAACTAGTTGCTGTGGTGTAAGAAGGATTTTGTCAAAGTTAAGTTGGTGGTTATGACTTAATATCTACCTAGGGAAAAAGCGACAGGAGAGTTGAGCAGAAGAAAAAGGTTGAGAGGTAG
>VUQR01028837.1:26371-61934 GCA_015108515.1 Hemichromis elongatus
CACACACACACACACATAGTCAACAGGGTGCTCTCGGCAGGGTTTGCTTGAGTGTTGAGTGCCAGAGAAAGACACGTGGACTCTATTCATCACACATAAACAATGGCCCCATATGGGCTGGCCTATAGTACTCCATTAGCCTATCCACACACACACTCATATACAAAAGCTGTACTTACACTGAAATATATAAATTTCTGATAAAAAAAAGAAAAAGTTAACAGAAAAGAGCTATTTTTCTTTCTTGGCTGTCCTCTTTTGTCACCTTTTTCTTATGTTTTACCCCCAACATGTGTAGTTTTTATTCATTGTCAGTAAGACTCTTTTGCAAAGTTAAGTGCTAACTTTCTTTTGAGTAATCCTTTGTAATTTAACATATATGATTATTATATTCCACCTCATCACAACATTGCCCATTTTGTCTCATCTTTCTTTTCTTCTCCTCCACTAGATCCTCTGTTATCTCTTCCAGCTGAGCAGGCTATATGGTCATCCTTCATTTGAGGAGGCCTCCCAAGGAGTGCATATGCTCCCTACCTCTTCTTCCTCTCCATCTTCTCTTGTTCCTCATATCCTCTCCAACTCTGTCATCATCTTTTACTCGACTTGTTTCCCCAAACTCTTCTGCTTCAATCTTCTGGTCTCTTGCTCTTCCTTTTTATTCTCTTACAACATGTTCGTCTAACTTTTCCACCTCTCTCCCCTCCCTTCCTTTATGTGCCCCCCTTCCCATCCACTCATCAGTCATTAGCGTTAGCTTCCCCATTGAGAACATATGGTATGATGGATCGTAGGGCTAGCGGCGCTAGCAAGGCTAAGGGCCATTTGCCGGGTGCATTGCGCTGTCGGGGAGCCCTGGGGCCAGCTATGCAACCTCGACCCCACACGTCTGTTTCAAGACAGTCACACACAACATGCACAGAGCAACACTATTATAGGATAGGCTACTTAACCTTGGCACCACACACTCTAATTTCTCTTTCTCACTGAGTGCAAGGTTTACTATTTTTAAAGTTGCAGAGACAAATTTGTGTAGAAGACAGAAAAACGGAAAGACAGAATCAAAGAAACTAACAACATCAGAATATATGCAGGTCAGTTTAAAGAATGCTTTCTTTCTTTTTTTTACGTGAGTGAGAAACAAAAAGTAAATTGCTCAATACTGGATAACATTTTGTAATAAACACTTGCATTGGATTAAAAAAATGTAATATTAAGCATCTGATGCAGAAAGAAATGTAAGAGAAGGAGAAACTATTTAAGAATAAAAAATACTAAAATATTAGTTAAATGCAACGTAGAAGAAAACACAAAAAAGACCAGAAGTGAGTAAAAGAGAAAGTAGGAGGAAAAAACCCAGAGGAGTGGTGAAGAGCTAGATGGAGCAGATTAAAGGAGGAGTGAAGGGTATCCCATTGTGCCCAGCTGATAGACTAGGTTAGGCTGATGTGATTATGGGGTCCCTGAAGTGCGATCTATCACACATTACCGTCCACACTGTCAACAACCATACACACACACTGCAGGGGAACAGCAATGCCAGGAGACAGCCGTCTGGCAACGGATACATGTACCGGCTTGTGTGCACATGTGCACACGTACATAAACACACGCGCATTCAAACACAAACACAGCAACAATCAAGCACCAGTACACACACACACACCTGTATAAAAACTTGCATGTGATGACACACAGAGTTGCATGTGCTTGCACATTCATCCAAAAATATAGACTACACACATGTGCTTTGGGCTGGACTATTTGATTTAAAATGGGAAAGCTCCCAGTGTAAATCAAATGAAATTGAAGTGGGTCAGCCCATCTCAAACACAAGAAATCAACACAACAACACACATCGGTGGTCAGGGTTCGGCCTTTCTTTGTGGTCCTGCAGGAAAAGTTTTGGCATCAGTCTTACTTTCATTTTCTGAATTGTCTTCCACTCATTTCAGCTTAAATATCATTATTTATTATTTCAGTGATTCATGCGAATCTGTTTTAAAGCTGCAGTGAGTCTCATGTGTTTTATGTTTGTTAGCTTGTTTTCCATCTCAAGCTACCTCTTTAGTGTTACTGAGTGTGGTAATTATTGCACATCTGGAATGTATTCACAATACTTGACATGTTCCACATTTTGTCATATTACAGGCTTATTTCTAAAAAGATCAAATACATTTTTACCTCAAACTTCTTCGCACAATACCCGACATTGATGAAGTGAAAAAAGTTTGCTTAAAATTCTTGCAAATTTAGTAAAAAAATATTTATATATACGTATATAAGTATACACAGCTTTTGCTCAATACTTTGTTGAAGCATCTTTTTGGTGGCCATTACAGCCTCAAGTCTTTTTGTAAATGACACTACAAGCCTGGCACATATATTTTTGGGCAGTTTCTCCCATTCCTCTTTCCAGAACTTCTCAAGCTGATCAGTTGGATGGGGAGCGTCAGTGCACGGACAGTTTTAGACCTCTCCAGATATGTTCAATCAAGTTCAAGTCCTGGAGCCGGCTGGGTCACTCAATGAGTGCCCTCAGAGTTGTCCCAAAGCCACTCCTTGGCTGTGTACTTAGGGTCTTTGTCCTATTTGAAGATGAACTCTTCCCCAGTCCGACGTCCAGAGTGCTCTGGATCAGGTTATATCAAGAAAATTCTGTTACATCTTTCCCTAACCCCGACTAGTCTCCCATCTCCTGTTGACAAAAAAACATTCCCACAGCATGATGCTGCCACCATCAGGTTTCATTGAAGGGTTGATATTAGCCAAGTGATGAGTGGTACCTGGTTTCCTCCAGACTTGGCATTCAGGCCAAAGACAATTTTTATCACATCAGACCAGAAAATGTTGTTTCTCGTGGTCTGGGAGTCCTTCGGGTGTCTTTTGGAAAACTCAGTTTGGGCTGTCATGTGCCTTTTCCTGAGTAGTCATTTCCATTGACCATTCTAGCATAGAGGCCTGATTGTTGGAGTGCTGCAGAAATGGTTGTCTTATTGGAAGGTTCTTTTAAAGTCACCATCGTGTTCTTAGTCACTTCCCTGACAAGGCCCTTCTACCCTGATTATCCAGATTTGCCTGGAGGCCACCTCGAAGGAAAATTCTGTTGTTTCAAACTTCGTCTATTTAGGGATCATGGAGCCCACTGTGCTCATCGAGACCTTCAAATCTGCAGAATTTTTTTTGTACCCTTGCCCAGATCTGTGCCCCTGTCTCAAAGGTCCACAGATAATTACAGTACTTGGACTTCTTGGGTTGTTTGCACTCTGACATGCACTGTTAGCTGTGGGACATTAGAATGGTGTGTGCCTTTCCAAATCATGTCCAATCAACTGAATTTTGAGTCAAGCTGTAGAAATATCTGACTGAGCATGGAAATGGATGGACCTGAGCTGGGTTGTGTAGAAATGCAAAAGCTGTGAATAGGTAGGTACATTTTATTTTAGTTTTTACATTTAATTAATTTGCAAGAATGTCAAGCAAACGTTTTTCACTTTGTTCTTTTGGTGTATTGTGTATAGAATTTTTAGGAGAAAAACAAATGTAACCCTATTTAGACTAAGGCTGTAACATGACAAAAACAAGTGAAGCGCTGTGAATACTTTCTGGATTCATTGTTTATTAGTTTTGTAGTGTGAACTTTGTTAAAATGTTTCTTTTGGCTGAGGAGATCCAGTCTGTCACCGATGTGGATCCACAGGTGCTTGTGTTGGTGCTTTTCCTGCCTGGAGCTTATTGTCTGTCTTTTCAGCCAACCTAACTTCTACTCTGGGCAATTTTGTAGTTTAATGTATTATTGTGATGGGCCATAATCCTTTCCTCGGTGTCCTGAGTTGTTACACAATAACACAAAGTCTCTGTGCTAAATCCTTCTCTTCCAAATCTGCTGGTTTGTTTAAACAGCTTCCATTTCACTTTCAAGTAGATTAAACACTGTTTGTTTTTGGACACGAGAGCCTCGGTTTTCTCACAGTATTTCCTCCTGTGCTGCAGGTTCGAGACCAACTTTTAAGCTTTTCATTTGCTCCTCTTTTCTTCTTTTCCTGAGTTTGTATGTAAGATGTTTAGCTAAGATTTAGGTGAGATTAGATGGAGTTTAAAGGAACTGAGTACGGCGTCTTTGGCCTCCCATTGGTTCCTGACTCTCCATAAGTCCCATGCCTCACTGGGCTCCATCATTTAACCTTTATACTTTTTCATTATCATGTCCAGATCTTTAACTCTTCAATATGCCCTTCAACCCCATCGAACCCATCTCTCACTGTGGGTGCTACCATAAATGCCCTGCCCACTTCAATTTTTCTGCAAGTGAGTGAATCTTAAAAAATGTGTGCATTTCTTTAACTCCTTCTCTTACTCCCTCCCTCTGTCCCAGCCCAGCAGGCCCCATCCAAACGTTCAAGGACAAATCTGAATATCCCTTTTCACCGTTTAAGTGTTAAAAGCCTGCCGGTGCCGGGGTGTTATCTTAACGCGCCTTGCCGTGCCATCATCAGAGCGCGTGATGAAAATGGCTGTGATGATGCTAAAAGAAAAAAAGAGGAGGGGGAGAAAAAGTAATAATCAAATATGTTTTTCAAGGGCACAGTGACCATTTGCTGGAGGGAAATTATCCCAGTAGTTAAGCTAGCTCACTCTGAGCCTGGTGGAGTTGTGAGAGTGGATTCGTTTGTGTGTGTAAGCGTGTGCAAATGTGCAAGGTGTATTACTTCAACTTAATGCATGCATCCTTTGCTTCTATGTTGCTGAGTGTTTTTGAACATGCGGTTGCATTTTTCCATATATCTTTATGCACAGAAACATAGATTCTTTGCATGTCCTTTGATTGTTTATTCCAATAGATTCTCATCACTTTCTCAGTGTGTATGTATTTGGGTTTGTGTATGTGTGTTTATCATTGCCAAAAGCCCCTCATCAATGATGGGTAGCAAATGGCCAACAGTAGGGCATTCCAAACAGCAGCGTCTGGCTGCTTTAGAAGATCGAGTACTCTCTGAACACAGGAAGACATTTCTCTCTCTGTTAATGTATTTATGATGATGGCTTTTCTATTAGGTTTACTTTAATGACTGGCAAGAATAAAACCAGAGGCTGTCAGGAACACAGCACGCAGATGAGTGGAGTGTGCGTGCGTACGTGTGTTCATGTGATTGTTTCTGTTTTATTTGTGTTGTCTATTTTGTTTGTGTTACTCTTGTTGATGTTCCTTTCACATTTGGATGTATTCAAATTATAATTTAAAGGTATCCACACATGTAGATTTACATTTACAGGAAGTGATTAATATTAGTACGAAATTAAATATGCTTATCTGATACAAAGGTGTACATCGCTGCATCTAAAATGGGTTTTATATCAGTACTCTTTAATAACCTTGAACAAGTCCAATAGACAATGATAGACTATGATACCATAGGTGCATCTACTAGAAGGCTTAGGAATAGCACTGGCGACTTCTGAAAAAAAGTTGAACTTGAGCTTAAAAGTTTGTTTATTCTGTTTATTAATCTGGTGGAACATGAGAATGTCTTTTTCCCATCCACCCTAAAGGGTTTAAGGTATTTTATGTGTCATAAAGATCCTGAAGAACTTTTTGGCCAGCAGATTGCATCCATTCAAGATACTGCTTGTGATTCCAGTAGGTATTACAAAAGGAGCGCTTCACTCTGTATCACTTAGTGGTACACATCAAGCTTTACAGAGCAAGTGAATAGTGCAGGAAGTCAAGCACAGGAGTGGCATAAAGACTCGAGTTTTGGTTATCGATTTTCTGGTTAAAATTGGTTCTAGCTTGAATAATGCAATATCGATTCATTAAAATCCTGAATCGATTTTTAAATATAAATTTTATTTCCAGAAACTGCAGAATCTCAGGTTAAACCTCACGAAATTTCGACAACCACCAAACAGCTAAAACAGTAAATGAGAGCAGGTACACGGATTCCACACAAAGACGTAAACACAAAGCGCAGACCTGCCGACACGTCAGAATCAGTCAGATGTCGGCTTTCTCATCCGACAGCAAGTATGCAGACACGGGCAGGCCGTCGCGGCTGAAAGCCGACAGCTCACAGATTGTGACGCATCGGCGGGTCCGCGCTTTGTGTTTACGTCTTTTTTTTTGTGCTAGATTCTGAAGCTGCAGGTTTCATCACTCTCCAACCAAAATTAATTGAACCAACAGCAAAAGAAGATCCAAACTAAGCTTCACATCAACATTGTCATGAATTCTGTTTACCTTAAGAACAGTTTCCCATCTAAATTATTATTATGCATTATTCTGTTTTTTTATTTTTTTTATTTAACTGACTATTGACAAGAAAGTCTCATTTCTGCTGTTCAATACTGAAGAAATTTAAACTTTTTAAAATTATGCAAAATTGTAAAATGCTTATCTGTGTCTCTAAACCACTGTAACTTTGCTCTGCTTCACTTCAGCAGCATCAGGTAATGTTCATATATTAATTCATGGTTTTCTTCCATTTTTGTTCTACTGCAGAATATTTTTAAGGTTTTCTGCTATAAAAAGCCAGGCCACGAAAATCTCCTTCATGTTTTTCTGTGTTTTATCCTCAGTTACTTTGACACAAAGGCATCTGCTGTGATGCTTACACCTCTGATAAAGTCTCACAAGTGTCAGCTTTCTGTTTATAGATATAAAAATGTGAATATGTACTGATAAACGATCAGAATTACAATATTTCTGACTGTCTGAGGCAAAATCGAATCGATTTGAATCGTGGATCGAATCGATTCGGGACCTTGTGAATCACAATGGAGTAAGAGAGGTTCAGTTTCAAATCCATCAGGATTCTTTTGTGGGGTGTTTTTATATTCTCCATGTGCAAGCTTCCTACAGATACTTCCTCCAGTTTTCTCTTATAGTCCAAAGTCATGCATGTTAGTTTAACTGGTGATTTTAAATTGACCAGAGGTGTCTAAGCAGAAGAAAATGGAGAGATGTATAGATAATATTTATCATTATTTGTAATCAGTATGTACTTATAAAGCATACAAACAAAAGATTTTATATTTATGTGTTCTGTAATTCATGTACTTTAGGTTTTATTTTAGAAGATCTTACTGCATAGAAAAAAGAAAATCTCACTTTTATTTTAGTTTTTCTTTTTCTGTTTTGTTACTCTGTTTAAGTCTTTTAGTTGTTGGTTTCTCCCAGTCTTCATCTCATTCAGTGTCCTTCTTACACACCGTTTAAGCACACTTGAACAGCTGCTTCCTGTGTTTCAGTCTTTAGTGAATCCCTGATGGGTTTTGAAATTTTAACTACTAGCAATCCATTTATTTGAGCTTAGCACTCACACAAACACCGAAGGCGTTTATATGCAAAGATGCATGTACAAGCACACAGCCAGCTGGTAATAATGCTGAGATTAAAAAAAAGAAAAGAAAGATGTCAGAAAGGCAAGAGGACATCCCGTCAGCTGGGAGAAGAGTAGTTGTGTATGTGTGTATTTGATTATGTGTGCACTTGCTGCCTCAACATCCAGATGTGTGTGTTCCAGGGGAATACTGTGTACTGTGTGAGAAAGTCAATTCACAGTGATTTCATGTCTTGACATGGCGTATAGTATGGCCTCTATGGAGCAGAAAGTGCACATGTGTGCACACACACGTGTTTTTTGTATTTCAAGTGGAGGAGTTGCTGTTCTTTGACTGTGATCAGCACAGAGGTGAAAGAGAACGTTTTCATGAGGCTCTGTGCAGTTCTGTGAAAAACAGTACATCCCACAATTCACTAGCCTGCACTTTTAGCAGTAGTAAGTTAAAGGTTTCTTTATGACTAAATCAGTGTTTCACATCATTCTGGAGGAATTCTGGCTGATCCTTCTTTATGACGGCGATTCAGTTCATTGAGGTTTGCAGGCATTTTTTTTATTGCAGCGATCACTTAAGGTCCCGCCACAGTATTTCATTCAGGTTCAGATCTGGACTTTGGCTGTGCCATTGCAACCACTTGATTCTTTTCTTTTTTTGAACCCTGTTATTTTATACTTGCTGCTGTGCTTGGGATCATTGTCCTGTTGCATTACCCATCCAGGTTTTAGGTGTCTCACAATTTACTATAGAATACTTGGGTATATAAAGGAGTTCGACTCAGTGACTGCTAGGTGTCTAGGTCATACAGCTGAAAAACAAGGCCACCCCATCACCCCTCCATTACCATGTTTGGCAGCTTTGCGTAGAAATCTTATTACCCTGCGTAAAAAACACAAAAAAACAAGTGCATACGCAAAATTACGATCGTACTCGTTACCCTTCCATTTCTGAAGATAAGCAGGTGAAAGTCTGACTGAAGAAACTGAAAAAAATAATATGACAATTAACGGATTAGGCTGAGTCATGTATGACAAAAAAATGTTTGTAAGGTTGATTTTACAAAAACTGTTCTGTTTTTTTTTTCTGCCTTTAGTGCGACCAACACCTAAAATTCAGGAAAGAAAAACTTAAACTATGCATCTGTCTTTCTACTATAAATGTATTCCAATCCGCCACTAATATAAAACCACTGGAGTGAAGATCACCTACCATCTCATGGCACTGCAATTCTCTGCTGAGAAGCCTTGAGTCCTGGCATTTATGTGGGGGTTTCTTTGATCTATCTAAAACCTTCCCATTGGCAACACGGGGAACAATCCAACAGGAGTAGCTGCCTTCCCAAAAGGACTGTGTGTTTCATTATGTCATGAAATGACATGTGGACATCCTGGAAACCTTTGCAGCGAAAATTTTAGTTTTGTCAGATTAAATCTACAAGAAAGATTTCTTACTTTCGTAATGGAATAAATCCTATATCAAATACAGGTTTTAAAATATATCAGTGGTTTTCCTGATATAATTTTTTGTAGAAGCACAAAATATTTTTTTCTCCATGAAACCTGCTTTAGCTTAAGTGTGTTGTTGTGCATAAACACAAATATGCATATATGTACATTCGCTGTGCACTTTGTGGCAAACCCCTTGTAATATATTCAGGTATTTAAAAGTGTTTGGTTTGTTTAAAGTTGTAGAGAGGTTTTGGTCTCCTAGAGAGCTCGGATAACCCTAATCCACAACACACATTTTTATCAGTAGTTCATTGGCAGGACTAAATATTGACTTATCATTAAGTGGAATGACTGAAACCCTAATAATAATTCACGTTGTCTAAGCACCTTGTGTTGACGCGGCGCTCCCGACGCTATTAACGAATGTATGCAAATCCTGCGTAAATCTGAAGATTAGGGCTGAAGCATTCTGTGATGCAAGAGAGAAAACAAGAGGTGTGTGATAAAATGTCTGCACATACACACCCATGCATAAAAAAAAAAATCCACACAGCTTATAGAGTGGAAGAGAAAATAGGGGTGTGTGTTTCAAATGTTAACACAAATGAACAGGGATGTCACACACACCCATACACAGATAACGCTTATAGAGACAGGGATTGAATTCCTGCTGAATGCATGATAACACAATAGTGAAGTTTAGCTGCAGAACAGTAAACAAGTGATTCAGACCTATGAACTGTGTGAATGCAGAGGGAGTGATAGAGTAATAGTGCAAGGAAAATGGGATAAGAGGAAGGCAGAGACAGGAGGAAGACAGAGATGATAAAGAGAAAGGGTAGCAAGTGAACGAAGTACATGCATGTGGAGAAGAGAACATTCAATGGAAACCCGTTGCTCGCAGGAGTTTGCGCACCTGTGGAGAGAAAAAGAAGGTAGATTATCAAAGGCAATATAATATTAGACAGAATGTGGGGTCAGGAAAAGGAAATCATCAGTGAACAAGCTGATGAAGAAGATGTAACTCCTGAACTTTAGGTCACAATGGATACATTTCTTTCTTTCTGGCATTTCTTAGAGTAGAAGAAAGACTTATTTGAACAGAACCATGTTAGATGACGCACAGAAAGACGGATCGATTGCTGCAGAGTAGCTATAAGTAAAGCAAATGATTAAAAACTGATAGATGCAGAGGGCCTGGTGTCCGGATGGAAAGAAGGAGAAGAGGTGAGGATGCTGAGAGGACGACGGATGAGCAGAGAGAAGCTATTTTGGAAAAGTGTTGAGCTGTTTATTTGCGCGTCATTGAAGCTGAAGTAAGGCGCTGGGGGAATTGGCCACCAAGCCCCCGCTCCGCAACAGCTGCCGCTGCTAAGTGAGTTACTAGCCGTCAGACTGCTTTTATGTCACACAATCACATACACATGCGCTTTCCTGTCACATTGTGCCTGTGATGGATGCTTTGAGCATATAATGCACTGCAGCGGTGCAATGGAAAATATGTGCCATTCTGCACTTTTGGCCTTTAAGTGAACTGATTGCTTAAATGAACAGAATTTAATGTGCTGAAAGTGTAAATGCTGATTAGAGTGTTAAATAATAAGTTATTTATCACTCCACAACAAGCTGCATTCCCATTAAAGAGTGAAGCTGTGATACAAAGCAGTGACTTAGTGTTTAATGTGTGCTGTCAAATAAAATGGCCATCACAGCTGGGGGTAGATAGAGCTACAGATCAGCATGTCATCAGCTGTTAGGAAACATTTGCTAAATACCTCATAACATATAGATTATTTTCACAATAAACTAAATAACCAGTAAGACTGTGGCTTTTTCAGTATATCACTCGGTAATTCAAAATTAGGAGCTTTTACTGTGAGAGCTGTCTCATTAAACAGTGATTAAAATCGGACCATTTTTCCATCATTGCAGTTATATTTTTTTAGTCATGCCTGGCCATCCTTCGCTCATTTGTATTTCTAATGCTCCTTCACAGTAGGGAGTTACTGACTCAGCGTTATAGTGGGACATTATTATAGCCTTTAATTCATTGCGAAGCCAGAGCTTGCCAGTCTAAACTATCATCTAAAGCTAAGCCATCCAAGCAGCCAGGTTGACTGAACTGTTATCAGGGTCACTAGAAAAAAGCAGAGTGGAAATGCACTCCAGTATCCACAGCTGCAGTTAGGCTTGTCTCTCCTGCGTGCTGCTGTCAAGTTACCCTCCCCTCCGTGACCTAACATTCATCAGATCCACCAAAGTGTCAGTAATTTTCAATTTGTATGATTTATGTATGCCAAATCAAAACAAGTTGATTTAGTTATTATAGTATCAAAAAATGGAGGTGAGGAGGAACCCCATGAGTTTAGGGGTTAGAAAGCAACCAAGACTCATCTTTTTGTCATCGCTTTCTAACAAAGATCATAGAGAACCCTTATCAGTCCTCATCGGTGTCTTTTCTCAGATTTTTTTTTCCAGGCTTCCTTAACATGCATCAACATCAAAAGAGAAAAATCTTGTTAAGAAATATTAGGAGAGTTTTCGCTGTAACATTATTCCAACTATTATTTAACAAGGATAAGCTATTTTTTATTGGATAATTGTTTTCTCCACTAGGAATTTCTTCTTCGAATCTCTGCGTACTGCCAAAGTTTTAAATTGTCTGTCATCCAAACCAACTCACGTTATTTGAATTTGAAACGTGAAGTGCTGGAGATTGTGAAGAAATATACTTGAAATTTGATATTCAGCTGCAAAACATTTACAGGTAAATGGAGTGATAGCATGCATTTTAAATGTCACCTTGCTGCTGAAGGTGAAGTGGTGGCAGACAGACATCACCTATCACTGTCAGAAATGGCAGCTCTCAGAAAAACGCACTTCCTTTCCCGTTGCAGTCTTTAGACAGCATAGGCTGAATATTACTGCTCAGAGAGGAGAAATGGTATGCAGGGGAGGAGGGGATGGAGGGAGAGAAGAGGATACGTGGATAAGAGTTGATAAGAAGAGATGCACAATAATATTCAGAGCAGCCTAAATACTCTTTCTGTTCATATCAGGAAACATAGATTAAGGAGTGAAGGGAAGAGGAGTTTAGAAAGGAGGAAGGACGAGGACTGAGGCAGGAAGAAAGGTTACAGAGAGAAGAGGATGACAGAAAAGATGAAAAAAAAACTAAGAAGCCCAAATAGTATTAGAGAATATGCTTTTTAGTGTAGAGTGATAGATGGGGATGAGAGAAATGTGTTTTATGTTATAGAAAAACATAAAAGCTGATTTTAAGCATCACAGCAAAGCTGTTATATAAAAAGATAAAGAGAAATATACAGTAAATCACAGAGACGATGCTAGCTGAATCCTGGGAGTGTGGGAGGACCTTTGATGGATTTGTGTGTTTCTTAAACAGCTGTTCAGACTTAAGAAATGTGGGAATGTTGTTTTATGAAAAAATAATAATAATAATTATCACACCATATATATTTTCAGTAATAGGATTAGTACCTACATTTCCACAGCACACTGTAGTGTGAAGTGGATCCAAGAAAAATAATTTCCTGGTATGTTAAGATCAAAAATGAGAGTGCAATAAAATATTAGCATGATGTGTATTCTCTATTGTTTCAGGTTTCATCTGCTGTGGTCATGAGTATGTAAACTCTTCAACAACTCTTTGCTGTGTGGGAAATGAAGGATATCCCACAATGCACCCTGCTGGCAATGCCACGGTGACACTCCGCTGCTGTGGGTCAAAGGTCATACATCAGGATCAGGAATGTTGCAATGGGATTGGCTTTGACCCCCAACGACACGTGTGCGCGGACAGACCCACACCTGGTCTGGTAATAGAGGTGTGTTATTACATGAGACAATGTGTTTTTGTATCTATGTATTTTAGTTAGTGTGTTTTCTTGTTTTCAACATCATTAATCTTAGACGGGGAAATCTGAAGCACCGATTTTCCAATCAACCAGTATTTGGCAGTTGTGTCCATTTCTTTCTACATCTGTAGTACAGATAACAAAATAAAGGAAAAACCGAATCTGGTTGAATGGTTTAGGTTTACTTTTTTCCTTTAGAAGGAAGACTATAAAGCAGGTTCTTTACTAAAGATGGAGCATTCGGCCTGCAGTCGAAGATCATCACTTAATGATTGGATAAGTATGAAATTGTTGACAATCACACGTTATGGCCTTCGGATATTCAGATGTTTGTCCAGCGTATTAGATAGTGATCTTCATCACAATCATCCAAGCATCAATTAAGGGAATGTTTTTTTGAAAAATTACATTCCATCTCTCATGTTGACTTCCAGAGACTTGATGAATCCACAAGACCTCACTAATCCACTTATTGTATGTTTGGTTTTCCTTTAATTTGTAACCTTGTTTATAAACTTACTTCTTGTTAGACCTTGTGACCACTAGAAGTAGCTGTAGTGTTCCAACTTATTCACTACTACTTCATGTCGCTGCTGCAGTTCGACTAATAATAATAATAATACATTTTATTTGTAAGCACCTTTCAGAGCACTCAAGGACACTGTACAGAGCAGAATAGTAAAATCAACATAAAAGCAAGCAGTTTACATAATCATTAAAAAGTATAAGACAAGAAAAAAAAACTCGACTGTCGAGTATTTAAAGTGTGATATTGCAAACTAGGAACAAAGGCAGGTGGACTTCTTTAGGTTGCCTCCTTTTAAGCTCTTAAGACTAGCATGACCTTGTTTAGCATCTTCAAGTAGCGTTTCTTCTAAAAGTTTATTAGTGGATGTGAAACTGTAGGATTTCATGTAGCTCACAAGCTTAAAAACATAATGGCAAAAATAAACAAAAACGTTAAATATGCATCTTATATTATCTGAAATTGTAGGTTTTACATTTACAAACTGACCTACTCAAATATGGAAATGGAGATAAGACTGCTACACATTAGATGCACCAACTAAGCATTCTCTAAAAGCCTTGCACATTGGCTGAAATTACATGAAAGAGCTGATCATCTCCAGCAGCCCGGTGGACATTAGACAGAATTTCTTTTGGGGGTTTTTTTCTACCAAACTTGCTCTCATTGTCACATCAGGAGTTGGGGACTGGCCCATCCTCCATTTATCAACTGAGGTCCTGTGGCGTTTGTGTGTTCCTAAGCCAGCATGAGATGGCACATGCATGCACACATACACACACAAACAGTGACAAAGGGTAGGAACTCTCATTAGCTCTAATGATGTCATTAAGGGCCATGTATACCAGACAGACACACACACACACGCCGTATATAGTGATTTTTTCCTTCAGAATATAACAGCAAATAAGAGGATCATAAACTTCCATGAGGTACGTTTCTGTGCTAGTTCACTTAAAGAAATTTTATTTTCTTTGCTCGTTTCCTTCATTCGTTTTGTCTCTCTCTTTTTTTCTCTGTCCAGCACCAGTGTTTGCAGGGCGCTGTGTGTCCTGTGGCTGCAGCATCTACAGCTTACTGCGGCTCCTGTGGCCTTGATCCATCTATGACTGCGTGCACATGGGTCCTGTCTGCGCACACACACCCTGACACACAATCCACAACATACTCACCGTTCATCAGCATCACACAGGAAACTCTCACTGCGGACCTGTCTGCACATTCAAACAGAAGTAATAACACTTACAAAATGTTTGACTCACACAGTCACACACACACTGACAACAAGCTGCAGAAGGGAAGCATGTGCCCATCGCATGAGGAGGTAGTGTTCAGTGGAGATGCCAACGTATATACATTTACAGGTAATTGATGAGTGTGTATGTATGTGTCTTTTTATTAGTAATTTAAAAGTCCCTTGGTATGTACCAGAATTTTTTTTCTTTAGTGTTTAGAGCAAGGGTGTTAAACATACAGTCCGGGGGTCAGCATAGGCCTGGCGAAGACTCCAATCTGGCCCACTCACCAGCTTTGGTTAATGTGAAGGACAGCATAAATTTAGGAATTTTTTTTACTGTATTTTTATGACTTTTATAGCTTTTCCTCTTGGTTAAGACTAGTTACGTAATCAATAAACAATTAAATGCCAGTTTTTTACTACTAAACTTCCCTGTAAACAAACAAAAACAGAAGAAAAATAGAGCATTTTTTGTGAATTAACTAAACTTTATTGTTTCATATTTGAAGGACTTACCTATTTTCTGCTGGCAGATGTGTTTTATTTTTACTACTTCTTTATTAGAGTCCCTGGTCCAGAGTATCTAATGTCTGTGTTACCAAGGTTTAGAAGCAGATTTGCCGTTTTGTTGTCTTTAACTTTTTTAAATGTGTAGATTTCTTTTTCTTGCTGTTAAAGTTTTACCAACTTTTGGTTTTCTTTTCACATCCACTGATTATGCCTTAAAGATGTATGTAGCCTTTTATTTGTAGCATGTGAGTCAGTAAGCAATCAAACAGCCAGCAATATTATACCTATTAATTTTGTTTTATCTCAAAGATATTTTTATTAGATTGAAGCAACGAGGAAAAACAGATACACACAGAATTGTTATACAACAAGCAAGTAGATTTCACAATGATTGTTTAAGCTGACATACTAGAATACAGATTAATGACACATTCACATACCTTGTAATTGCTTTTATCAATTTGCCCACTACTCATACCACACACGCCTACTCATTTTAAGAAAAATCTAGAGATGGCCAAGTGCCAAGTCTAGTTGCATAAGTTAAAAGACACAATCAGTTTTGCCACTTGATGACATTTGATTGTGTTCCAAAAATAAGATGACAAATTAAAACATAAATTCAGCCAAATCACCCATTAGTTCCATGAAAATGTAAGTAAACCAGTCTTTAGTGTCTGTACTTTTCTATAAGTTTAATGTGTTTTAGTTTTAAACATCGAGTATTTGCAGCCCTGCATTCAAATTATTAGTTTTCTTCCACTTCAATTCTCTGAGACACAATGAAGAATAAGTAAAACTGTACAGGCATCTGTAAAACATGGCGTTCACAGAAACTACAAGCCTGCAAAAGCCAGTTCTGCATTTACTCTAAATATGTCAGCAGCTACAATCAAAGGGCTTTACAGACAGATGCCCTTCCGCACACACTCCCTCTGTCGCACACACGCACCAAGACAGCTGCTGCAGTGCACGTTAATAGCTCTAACATGGTAACTCTGTCTGCGCTGTACACTTGCGTGTTATTAAAACTTAGAGATGGGCGTTTAAATGCCATTTTCACATTCTCTACTATTTATCAGCCCAAAGGGAGCAGGAACGTGTTTGTGGGCGTGTGTGTGTCGTGATTTTCAGTCTGTCCACACATTATTTATCTGGGTAGTTACGTCTGTTAAATCAAGACTAATTGTGGTTGTGGATATGCGTGTGTATGGGTGGTTGTGTCCTCATAATGATATGTGTTTTTGCTTCCAGTTAGTTACTATTTTAGTGTGGCTCTGGAGTGTAGCTCTGCGTATGTGTTTTCATTACTTTGTGTGTGTATGTGTGTATGTGGCATGGGGTGGTTAGGATAAGAGTTTCTAGGCGATGCTGTGACACCATCTGGGCAGAGGCACATAAAGCTGTCGCCACCCACCATACACCAGATGTTTCTCAAGCGCACACACACGCACATATACACTTGCATGCGCACACACATTCATGAGCGGAGTATCAAGCTATACTTCCCTGGGAGAAAAAAAACTAAGTTAGATCACACCCAGATAGCTCCACATGTGGAGTGGGTGACATAAGTGTAAGCTCTATTGTCCACAACAGCTTTTGTAATAAGTAGGCTTTTTAATATCTCTCAATCAAACACAGAAAATCAGATTGTAGCATATTTCTAGGCAAACCACACTGATGCTTTTTTTTTTTTCATCTGTTCATTTTTTTTTTCTTTTTTAGTTATTCCAGAAGTACAAACAAGCATCCCAGATCGGCATTTTACAAAAGTCCATTTACACTCCTAAAATATGTGTGCAAGTACAGCTATATGTTTAAATACTCCTATTTTTATACCTTTGCAAAAGGTTTGTAATAACCTGTCTGTCAGAATGCTTCATGGCCTAACATTAACACTGGTGATAATGCTTATACATATAGCCAGGGAATGGCTCCTGACTGTTGTTTGCACATCACTGACCGGGATTTGTCCATTAGTTAAACCTTGGATTCTAGAGGAAAAATAAATTTTTTTGTCCTGATTATGGACTGCTTAACCAGCTCTTTAGTCTTTCAATGATATTAGAACTTGTTTGAGAGTTTCCCCATCCAGTCTACACGTGTGGAGAAGGTATTCAACCGTGTCCCTCAGGGTATTCTATGGGAGGGAGTGCTGTGGGAGTATGGGGTGTCTGGCCCATTGTTAACAGCTATTCAATCCCTGTACAATTATAATGAAAGCCTAGTCCGCATTGATGGCAATAAGTCGGACCTGTTTCTAGTGGAAGTTGGACCATGACAGGCATGCTCTTTGTCGCTGATTCTCTTCATAATCTTCATGGACAGAATTTCTACGTGTAATCATCTGCTGTAAAGCTTCTGACCTCAGAATCTCATCTCTGAGAATTAGCACCTCCAAGTCTGAGGCCTTGGTACAGGAATGGGTGCCCACTCTGGGTCAGGGACGAGCTGCTGCCCCAAATAGAGTAATTTCTCATGGTCTTGTTCACAAGAGAGGGAAGCAAGAGATTGCCACACAGATTTGGGGTGTGGCTGCAACACTTATGTGGACATTTTACTGGTCTGTTGTGTTGAAGAGAAAGTTGAATGTGAAAGTGAAACTGTCAATCTACATTCCTACCTTCACCTTTAGTTGCGATCTTTGGCTAATGACTGAAAAAACAAGATACTGAAAACAAGCAGCTGAAGAGTGACCAGCCTCTTCCTTAGAGATAGGGTGACGAGTGCAGTCCTTCGAGAAAGGCTACCTCTCCACATTGAAGGGAGCCAGTTGAGGTAAATCAGGCATCTGACTATAATGCCCCCTTTATGTGTTCTTCCTGAAGGAGGTTTAGGGTAGACTCAGGGCATGTTGGAGAGATTATGTCTCATGGCTGGCCTGGGAATGCCTTGGTGTCCCTCTGACAAGGAGGAGAGGCTGAGGAGAGGAAGTCTTGAGTTTCTCTGATTAGGCTGCTGCCCACACAACACTAGGGTGGAGAAGCATTTATTTTTTATTTTACAATAGAGGTGAATAGCATAGCAGAAGGCTAATTTATTTCCTTTTCTGTTATCTATGAGAATACATGCTTGTGCTGCACACTTTTCTTACTGTAAGAACATGTTTCTAAATTTTGAGACTTTTTAAGTAAAATGGGGAGGTGAAGAGTTTTAAGGACATACATTTTTAATAATACATTTTTGTCTTTCCCTTGCACCCCTTACTGCCCTCCCTTTTTCTGTCACTTACTGTGATATAGACTCTGACCTGGAGCCTTTTACCAACTACGAGTACAGAGTGAGAGGCTGGAACAGCTTCGGCCGAGGCTCCAGCAGTGTTACAAGAGTGACGACTACTGAGGAAAAACCATGGGGAGTGGCACCACCGCGCTGGAGTCGCCTAGGTGAAAGAGATGATATCATCCAGTTGCAATGGCAAGCACCTGCCCGGAATAATGGTTTGTATATGTGCATGGATATTACTACTTTAGGTTGTTATAATCATGATCCAGTGATTAAAAAGTCTTTCTCTGTGTTTGGAGTTCAGCTTGAATAACTAAATTAGTGCAGAGGCAGAAAAAACTAACAGTGATTACCTAATTATCTTTAAAACTTCACCAGGGGAGATTACCCACTATGTTATACTGCGTGATGGACAAGAGCGTTACCGTGGGGATGAAAACAGCTTTACTGATGTTGGTGGGATCAGGCCTTTCCAGGAATACAGTTACCAGCTGAGGGTCTGTAACCGGGCTGGTTGCACTGATAGTATGCAGGTAAGGATTTGCGTGGTTTGGTGTCTTGTGATGGTTTAGAGTCGCTGCATTTCAACATCACATGTTTCATCATAACAAAATAAATGTAATTTTGACCCCAAAGAAAAGGAATGTGGCTTTTATTTAAAAGGAAATTCTCTTGTGTATTCTGTTGTCTGCTCCAACTTGGTGCTATTTTTCTTTTCTACCAACCTTTCATGTAAAATTCTCTTACTTTCGCACACCAGCACACATACACACACTTTCTCAAACCATGCTCTATTGTAGCACCCCATTTCAAAATGACATTATTCCACTGTATGATTATCTAATGGCTACTCTAAAAATGGCCTTAGCTTCACTGAACTAAGTACCACTTTACACTGTAGTTAAGTTCACTTCTTTAATTTAGCTTGAACACTTAAAGGTTTGTAAAATATGATGAAAATTCATTTTAGAGAGAACATTACTTCTTTTTAAGGGAAAGTAGAAATGTAAATGAATTGTTGTCAATGTCTGATCAGGAACAAAAATTGCAGTTGATGGAATAAAATTGCCATAGTGTCAGGCAGGTTTATTCTTGTTTTTGTCACCTGTCTGAATACAAATATGGATTTTTGTATATTCTCTTAAGAAAATTGTGTATTTACATTTAAACCCTCAACTTCACTCAGGGTTCATTTTAAAAAAGCCAGATTAAAGCAGTGACCTGCAGTTGACCACTCCGCTGACCCGATGTTTGTCCCGTGGCTTTTCAGATGAATGTCTTTTTACCGAATCATAAAACCCACGTCAGATGCTGATTTGTAATCATTGTTTACATCGTGAAGCCGGTGCAGTCCAAAGTTGTTCTGCCAGGTGATATTTTAAAAATTCTAACCCTGCCTGACCTTTGTTTTTATGAAACTATATTGTATGATGTTTCTCCACTGTTTGAACTCTGTTCTGTTGTGCTGCAGGAACAAGTTGGTATTTAGCCGTGTTTCTGCTCTCCCCCTGAATGCAAGGCTCTGGATTTGCTGAGCCTACCTGATGGTTCTGATAGTACCCATAATACCTTCACACAGAACTCCCCCTCCCTGCTATCTCTCTGGCTGTGAGCTGATATCACCACAACAATTAATTTCTCCGGCTTAGTGACGATGAAAGCTCATATTAAAAAATGTCTTTCTGGGTTTTTTAAAGTTAATTTAGCATCTCATTATTGTGACGAGCACATCCTTACATAAAGAGAAAGCCTATGGCAGTGTTGCTGCAGGCGTGGATTGAGCGAAGCGGCTAAGATCAAGGGAAAATTGGCTAAATTGTTTGTGAGGGATTGATGGGATATCCATCCCTATTTATAATATACTGATCGATTTAGGTATATCATAAATTAATTTCTTTGAAAAATAAGACTGGAAAAGGACGAGGAGTAGTAAATGATCACAGAGAGATGATGAGAGAGAAGTAATGATGTGTTTTTCGAGGTTTTCTTATGGTTATACATGGCGATTATGTTACTGTTGCAAGCATTTCCTGCTGTCTGTAAACAGACTAAAACCACTACTGTTAATACTACTACAACACCATTCACCTCTTACTAAGGACACCAATGTTTTTAATTCACTGGTTCATTGCTTGGTTATTGTATCCTTACAGAACTTAACAAATAATAGTTGGCATATTGATGATTAGTCTGCCAACTGTAAATAGCCAATAAAGGTTTATGGTAATTACATTTTTAAAGCCAGAGCAGTCCCTGTCAAACCCTATCAAACAGTGGCTACACAACACAAGACTGCAGACTTTGACTCTGAACTATTAGATTTCTCCTTTTTGTCCTACTGACAAAAATAAACATATTACATTAATACACAATTTGAGTTTCTGCATGAGTTTCTGTGTCTCTTTTGCACTTTTGCAAGCATCAGTGCTCTTTGTTTTTCTGTTTCTCAGCAAGATTAACCTTAGTGGTGAGGTTGAGCTGAGGCAAAAGAAGAGAAGGACTTTTTAATTTTTGGTTTAGTTCTGGGCCATGAAATAGGACATTGGCCTTGGAGGATGATGATAATGCTAAACTGCCACCATGCATCTTACAGAGATGTGATTTTTTTCCTCTTCAATATTTATCTTACTTAAATGGGTGGGGAAGCTTAAAATAGCTTCTTTCCATTCATAAATAAAATAATCATTTAAAAAGTGCATTTTGTATTTACTTGGGTTATCTTCTTAGAATATCAGAATATTTTTGATAATCTGACAAAGATTTAGAGAAAAATACAAATTAGGAACCCTGAAACACTATAGCACTATCAACCCTTTTCCTGTCCGTGAGTTATGTGGCCTCAAATCACAAATAATAGATTGTTTTAATAGAGCAATTTTATACCACTGAAATCTAAATGTCTGCATGATATTAGATTGTTCAGCTGTAAAAGCATAAAAAGTAAACAACAAAAATGAAAGAGATTAAGTAACTTTAGCATCACACTGAAGACGTGAGATGTTTTACATGTAGTTACATATAGGAAACATTTACAGATTAATCACTTTTGCCTTCATGCTTCCTTTCTGTAAGCACTAAGATTCTCAGTTTACAACTTAACATTTTTAAAGGACATCACATTAGAAACTTAAACTCTTACTGGGGAATGTAGTGCAAATCTGTAGACGGTATCAATGACATGACATGTTAACACTACCAATTTAAATCTTAACAAGCAAAAGGTCGCTGGTTTGGTTTCAGTTGAAGACGCGTAAAACTCCAGTTCAAAAACCTTTATAGCGACCTGCTTTGGCGACCCTGAACAAGTTTTATAAATTATTTTTATATAACTTTATAAAGTCAATCCCAGGATGATCCTGCCTGAAAGCTACTAAGAACTCTTTATACATACAAGTACCCTCAGACTGCAAACCCAGTCTTCCATGCTGTCTTTGCCAAACTCTCTTCCTCACACACACACACACACACACACACATATGATCACACAAACAAGCGCACACCCGCACACACACTCACAGCAGAGGGTAGAAAGGGAGTGAGTTGGATTAGTTTGTACACCAGTGAAAATTGGCCAAACAGTCCCAATTATGGGATAACTTGAGCTAACCTAATATACCACTGCAATTACCTGGCATCAGCCTCCTCACATACACACAAACACACACAGGCACAGACAGAGAAACACAGGCACTCAGCAACGCACACCTGCCGTGACAACAGAAGGTGCTGATCTAATGTGGTTGGTCACTTAGAAAGGGAGGAAGAGCGATTGGTCCCTCTCTGTCTTCAAATCCTTTTGTCCTGTTCTTGCTGCTATTTGTCTCCTGTCATTTCCTTGATCTTAACATTGTAGTCCTTGGTTTCTCCCAACTGTTGTCTCTTTGCTTTCTTATTCTTACTCCTTCTCACCATCTCATTTTCTCAGACTCACAAGTTTCTACTTTCTAATAAGAAAAAGGAAGGAATGAATAACAAATATTCTTTTCATTTAGCCAAGTAGGTTTATTGCATAATCTGTAATCTCAGCTTCTCATTTGTATGCCTACACTTTTGATCAGTCAAAACATGACTGATCAAGAGTGTAGGAATAAACCATCAGTTATTAACTGATAATTTAGCTTCTCATTGGCTTTTTGATGTAATTTTATGTATTTGAATTTCTAAAGAGGGACACCGAAACTAACTTTTGAGAGCAGATGTCATTTATCCACTATCTGGATATTCGTTTCACATGGGAACACCCCCAAATTGTCCCCTGATGCCAAGTCAAAAGACAAGCCATTTGGTTTGCAAGTTGTGTAATCTATTACTCCTTTCACTGAACTATAAAAAATACAAATCAGTGATTATAACCCAGATGTAATTAATAAGAAAAACTAGTATCACGGGTCACTTAGCTGCTTCCTGAAGGGATCCCACATTATCCATCTGTCTCATTAACTCTGAGTGCTAATTTTTGTTTGCCAGTAAAGGTATGTGACATTCACGGATTAAGTTTTCATTTTTGTTATATTCAAGGAAAATATTGGGAAGCACTTGATTTGGGAGAATACTGAAGCACTCTCTGATTGATACTACACCTCCCCTGCATCCTCACCTTCTTCTTCTCTGCTTACTTTGCTGTTTTCTTCTACCTCTGTCTGTTTACATGTGCACACCTGCATGCACCTGTGTGTGTTTATCTGTGTGCACGCACTTGTGTGTCTCTTTAGTTGTAGTTGCTCTGCTCTAATTGCATAGCACTGTGTGGGACAGGTGGTGGAAGTGCTAGTGACAGTCTATTAAGGCAGGATATCCCTGTTGCCATTAGCAGCAGATTGCCCTGTGATTCTGTGGTCTCCGCATTCACTCAGCGTTCACATGAGCTCACAGATACTACACTACGAATTTACAATACAATGGTCACTATTATTACTCAACTAAGAAGCAGTATTTTTTTTTATCTTGGCCTATTAAGAGACTGTTTAGTGATTTGTTTTATTTTTTTAGCATGATTATTAGTCAGACTTCTTACACATCCTTTATAATTACTCATTTTCCTGCACATTGCATTGCTTGAACTGCTTTCAGTCGGATCCTCTGCCAAAGTTGAATGCTAAAGAAAATGAGTAGGAGGGACTAAAGGCTCGGGATGGAAGCAATACTCTGGTCCCACTATATTTCACTTAGTCAAGCAGGTAACCAATATGCCAAAAGGCTTCAGGAGTCTGGGCTTGATTCTGCCCTAGGTCTGCCCCTCGTTTCCTCCCTACTTTTCTGTTTGCTCTCTGCTTTCTGTCCTCTCAAATAAAAGCAAAGGTCCAAATAGAATGGCAGTTATATTCTAAAGAAAGATTTCTCTGGAAACAGTTAATGTTCAAGTAGTAAAATGTTTTGCTTTTTTATCTTTCAGTCAGTCTATATTATTCAGTTTTACTATATAATTTATATTCTTTTGCTGCAGTACCTCAGTTCCACATTTGTCAGTATAGGGTCAGTAACCTGTAAATTGTGATTAATCTTGAAGTGGATGAGCTACTATGTTATTGATATTCTGCTTATTTTCTATAATGCAAGTTATGAATAATTTGTGTTTTTTAGTTTCATTTACAACACAATAATTTGTGTCTGTCTATAAACATGCTTGTTTTCTTCGTTTCTTTCTTTCTTTTTATTAGGTTGCTTGCTTGATGCATTTGTATATTAAAGTTAATAGCAAATATCTTCCTCTGTTATTAAAAGACTAAGAATCTTAGAAACAACACCCTTATTTGGTTGAAGTTGAAGTAAAATACTGTTTTATGTTTCAGCAACTTTTTCAGTTTTTCTGTGTGTGTGCTTTAAGGTGGTGGCAGTAACAGTCCAGGGCGTCCCAGAGGACGTGCGACCTCCCGTGGTAACAGCTATAAGCCCCTCCTCCCTCCACGTGAACTGGTCTGAACCTATTCTTCAAAATGGAAAAATACAACGGTACCACCTGAACCAGACCAGTGTTGGAACTATATTCACGCAAGTCGATGGACCCAGAAATTACACAGTGACTGGTAGGACATGATGTATCCTTCTCCTCACTTTTCCTTACCTGTTTACTCATACGCTCCTCCTGTTTTTTTTCTTGTTACAGTCTTCATTGTACTTTCCTTTTTCCTCACCTTTATTCCTGCTCTCCATTGTCACGCTTCTTTTCCCTTCTTCTCTGTCGTGTGTTATTTTGTGTACCAGTTGGTAGAAGCTGTGTAATGACTGAATTTACACCTGATTCCTGCCACATGCTCTCAGGCCAAATGCCTCACACAAACAGAAACATACTGGCATGCATACACATAAAAGAAAGAAAAATGCAAGATACATAGAAGGACAATCAACCACGACATGATTAGAAAGATCACAACACAAGCTGAGGGTCACGCACTTTCACACTTGAGAGAATGAGTGATTCTACAAACAATCAGATAAATCTACCAAAGGTTTGACTCAATGAAAAAAATCTCAGAACACTCAAAAGTCAAGAACAGACATGTTGTCTTGTCTTCATACTATAGATCTGCACGTGGACATGATGGTGTCAGGGCTGAGTGTTGTGTGAGTCGTATTTTATCTACCCCAAGGAGGAGCAGTGTTGTTGGCCTTCCACCATGAATTACAACACACACACACGCAAAAACAAACATCTGTATAAAACACTGTAAAGAAAACATTTTCTATCTCGTGTAAAACAGATTATATTAGCGACAGAGGAAAATACAAATCGAATATCATCACTGTGGGAATAGTAAAGTGTATTTTGGGACTGAAATAGCACTATCTGAAAATGTTGAGTCTTTCAAAGCTGATTGCATTACCCCCTTTTAAATTTTTATGTATAGGAGTCAAGTGATGCCATCTTTTGAAGCTGAATTTCTGTGGCATTTTCTCTTCACAGTTCTCTACTGTGCTCTGTGTTGGATTCAGACCAGGCATCAGCTTTGCCAGTAGCCAATAGACTATTCCCATGGTGCCTGTGGTTGGCTTGTATGGTCAGGAGTTGTGTGCATGTGTGTTTGTATGTGTAGGCACGAAGCAAAGCAAACAATGCCAAATAGAGATGGTAATGTGCTGTAATACTGTAACAGCCCCATGTGCCAGTGTAAGCAACCAGCGTGTGTGTGTGAAATTCCCCTGTCCCCCAGTGAGACACTGGAAAACTTTCAGCCAAAATCACTACTGGGGCAGTCTTTTTCTCTCTGTCTCTCCTCCTTTATTCCTCTCTCTCTCTCTTTTTTATCTCTGAACTTTGCAGCTCTACTTTTGGAGCACATCCATGTTTTAGGAAGTCAGTGCAATGGACTGGAGTGTTTTTTTAACAGCAGTTAGAAAATAAGATTAAAGATCTAAGAACAACCACAAGTTGCTCAATAAATAGGAAATAGAGAATTATATGTAACTCAGTGGCTTTTACTTAGTTTGACCCTCATTTTGCCATCAAAAAACTGCCTGACCATTACTCAGAGATTTTGGTGATTTAAGCTTTTTTTTAAGCTGAAAACAGCCGTCAGAGCACCATGGATGGATGTGGATGGAAATAGATTTCAGGTATGCTATGTCACTTAAACAGTGCTCAGCTGGTAATTAAGAGACCCAAAAATATCCTCCATACTATTACACCATCAGCAGCCTGAACAGTTGATACAAGGCAGGCTTAATTTGTGCGTTCATGTTTTCACCAAACCCCCACCAGACAACATTATCTGAATTCCTACCATGTGAATTATAGTTTGCTGTTCTTAGCTGACAGAAATGGCACCTGATGTGATCTTCCGCTGCTGTAGCACACCTGCTTCAAGATTCAACATGTTGTGTGTTCAAAGATGCTCTTCTGCATACCTTGGTTGTGATGAGTGATTGAGTTAATGTTACCTTCCTGATGGCTATGTCTGACTTTCTCCTCTGACCTCTGGCATCAACGCAGAGAATTGCCACTGACTGGATAGTTTCTATTTTTGGATCATTCTCTGTAAAACCCTAGAGATGGTTGTGTGGGAAAATCCTAGAAATACTCAGATGAGCTAAAGTTATAACAGCAATTATTGCGCGTGAAAAATTAAGTTGCCTGTGATATTGAGATGGGATATAACAGGGATGGTGAGACAAATGATGTCCAGTGTTTCAGGTATCACTGACACTTACAGTTTCAATTTCACAGTGTGGTGTGAAGGGAATGAGAGGTATTGTATATAATACTGAATAGTTTCCTCAGCATCATCTCTCTGACATCTCCACCATAAAATCTGAACAGAATCTGTCTGCTTTTTAAGGCTACAAGTGGTATTAAAATATTGTTATGTTTCATTTTGTCTTTATTGTCCTATATTGACTTATCATCAGGTAGTCATAAACAGACAGGCTTAAAATGTTTTACTTTGTAACTAAGCACAAACTTATATAGAAAAAGTGAAACGGTGAGTTAAAGGAAGACTGAGGCAAAGTTATTCAACAGAAAAAAATAACATTAAGGAAAGAAGGAAGAGACAAAAGAGGGTTAGCGAAGGAGCCTCAGAGTGGCATGTTTTAAAAGAGAGTGAAGGAGAAACAGAGGAAGGAGTGGGACAGATAAAAAGATGGATGGGCGAATCTAAGTGTTTTCAGTGAAATATGAACAGAAATAATTGCTGTGCTATTCCCTCATCCTTAATGTTTAATACGCCATTATTCATCTTCTCTGCATCTCACCGCTGTCAGACAGACACTTCAGGATCTTTCTCACACACACGCTCACTGAAACCACAGAAACTGGAGACCCTTTTTTTTTTTTTAGCTACAACAATTATGATTTTAAATTGTCTTTTTTTGGAGCATTGTAACTGGATCTGATGAATTCCTCAGACCAAAACTGCCCTCTCTTTGAATATTTTGGTATTAGAGGTGTGCATTTATCAATGAAAGCTCATAAGGATAACCTGTCATGTGAGCCAAGTTCAAATTCATTCCGGCTGCTAGTACCTGTCGCTTTTGGATTAAGATATAAAAATATATGTGATGTATTTGTTGCCCCAAACTTCACCCTTTTGGCTTAAAATACACATAAATATACATACATATATATCAGACATTTTAGGATTTTTTTTGTTTGCAGAAAAATTTCCGCCGTGATGAAGTGGAGCACTAAATAACAGTGTTGTGAGTCTAGTAAACCACTATGATGACAGAGTCTAAAATTATAGGGGAAAAAAACCCACTTGCGCCATTTCTTGTTTATCCTTTTTTTGCCGTAGGAAAAGCAACAAATAGACTCGTATTAATAGCATCTAGAGCTGTTTTAAAAAGTGACACTTTGTAGAGAAAATTAAGTACTACTGTACAAAGACACCCCATGTGAATCAATATTAAGTATTGCTATCATTAGCTCACAATGAATTATTGCCTGCAATTATATAGATTATGGCATTAATCATGTGTTTAATTGGTCTTTTGTAGGCTCGTTATTAATTCAGAACTGCAGGGAATAGAGTATGTTCTTTTATTTATTAATGCATTTTCCTCACAGTCCACTCTGTGACTGGTACGCGCTATAGGTACAAGTGCGTAGACACCGAAGGACCTTTGTTTAAATACCGAATGTGTCTTGTCTCAGAAGTCTCATTGCTAAGTCTTCCATCAAGCCATTTAGCAGCAAAATACTATAACCTTCTCAAGAACTTCAGAATAATTACATGAGATTCTTTTAGATACTCTTGATTTATTCCGATGCTGAGTGACTCGATGCTGCTTGTCTGTTTTCCTTTCATTGGTGTTTACTTAATAAAAGAAAGGAACAGTTAAGTAAAGTCAAGAGATCAAGAGACATACTTTGAAGCCAATAATCAAAAGATAATCAAGCAAACTGAATGTATGTTTCAACATTCACTCTTAGCTATGTTAATTAATGCCAATAAAACTCCATGATGGATAGAGAGTGGGTGTGTGTGTGTGTGTGTGTGTGTGTGTGTGAGAGAGAGAGAGAGAGAGAGAGAGAGAGTGAGAACCTGATCTCACTGTTCCATCCCAGACGGTCTCTGCATTAGGGAGCCACAGACAGGAAGTCAAATTCTTAATTATTTAGGAGAGGTGTTATCAAAGCTCTCTTCTCTCCCTCCTCTCTTTTGCGCTCTTTTCTTTCATTCTCTGCATCACCTCTTTTTTCTTTCCCATGATAATTTGTTTTTCTTTCCAGTCTCATGTTTTGTTGTACCACCACGCACGCTCTCTCTCTCTTTCTTTTCTCTTTAAATTCCTTCTCAGCTGTCCTTGCATTTCTTTCTTCTCCGATTTTCCTGTTTGGTTTTTCCACTTTCTCTGCATCTACTCTTTCGCTTTTCAACCCCCCACCCCCGCTCTCTCAGTCTCTCTCTTTCTCTCTGTATCAGGTGACAGGCATGGTATTGCGGCCTGCGCCCATCATCCTATCATATTCTCTAATGCAAACAGAGAATGGCAACCTGTCAATAAAATGCCGTTTTCAATCAGTTATTTTTACTGCAACACACACACCCAACAGCACTCTCACATTTGTGTCACTTGTTTGCTCTCTTTCACACGTCCAGTCTCTCTCCTTGACATTTTGCTTGAACACCAACTCTCTATCTTACTTCCAGCGTCTCTTGGTCTGCGTTTCCTTCTGTGTCAAACACAAACAGACCTCCAGTGTGTCCAACTCTTACGATGACAGTAACAACTCTTTGTTAGTGAGCCGCTGGCTTCTCGCATCCAAACCCCCTCCACCTGTTTTTCACTTCGTAGCGATCACAGCTATAATGATTGAAGCTTCCTCTGTCTTTCCATAATCAAGCACTCAAGCGCATGCATGGCTACACACACACATGCATACAAGTATGCGCACACGCCAGTATGCGCAGACATGGGATCGTTTCTCCAGCAGATCAACACTGCCCTCTTCAGGACCAGAGTTATAGCTAATTTGAAACATACCAAGAAACATCAAAGGGGGTCTTCTTTAGGCTTAAATGCATGTGCACATGCAAATCTATGAAATGACAAGTGCATCTGCACTTATCTTTGCCTTATATAGAAAATGGAAAAAGGAACAAGAGAGTCAAGTGATGCTGGACTTTGTAATTGTTCCTGTTCAAGGGTGGAATTGTTTCATTCGTTTTCACAAGCATGTTCTCCGATCAGTCCACACCCCTTCATGGCACGATTTTAGGCTGTAATTAACAGGCAAAACTTGAGAATTTTGATTAACTTGTGAGAGGTTTTGTTACCTCCGAAGCCAGCAGCACGCCAACAGAAACTTCTCTCCTCACGGTCTGCCGTAAATTGTTAAAATTTTTAGCTCGTGTAGGCAGACCGCATCTGTTTGTGTGTGGAAAAAAATGTAGCAAAAGGTTACCGTTTTATTCAGCGTTGCGACAAATGACATCATTGGCACCGCAGATATCATTTACTATGGTAGAGTGCACACATGCATATACACACGCTTAGTTGCACAGTTAAATAGTGTAACAGAACCTTAGGCTTCAGCCCTGGTTCTTTCGTATGGCTGGCAGATTTCCTTTATTTAACCCAAACACAGGGCAACATTGCGAGAACATTGGCACACAGACACATTGATTAGAGCTTGGGTTAAGCGTGGCAGGCTGCGAGGCATGTTAAGCAGGGTAAGTAGTAGAGAGAGACGTGAGGAAGACGCGGTGACGGCTTTCACCGTGTGTGTGTGTGTGTGTTGCTGCACATTTTCTTTCATGTATGTAGTCAACACTGGGTGGGTATCGTATTGTAATGCATACAGCAGCTGGGATACACAGTAGGGTTTCTCTTTCTTTCTCTCGCCCTCCAAATATACACAGTTGGAGACAGATTTTGATTATTAACAAAATCACATCAAAAAGCTGTTTATTTAAACTTTAGTTTTACTAAATTACAGATGTAATCTTTGTGTAGATTGACTGTAATATCGGCCTCATTAGTTTATAGAGTTGTATTTGAACTTTCGTATTAGTCATACACATATCGCTCCATTTTCTACTAAATTTTAAATCTTTCCATGAAAAAAGTTATGGTTTGGTTATTTCTGAGTCTAAACGTATTTGTTATATTTTAATAAATGGGATTACTAAATACATTTTATATATGTTTATTACTATAAAAACACTTTTAATGATGAATGATATTGTAAAAAAATTTTCTTCCTCACCTAAAATAACGTGTAAATAAAGAATTCAATATACTACATTATGCAGTCATCCTTTTGAAATAAAGTCATTTTAGTTCTTTCATTGTCCTTTGAATTTGATTTGCAAGTTGTTGTATGCTGTCAGCTAAGTGAATGACCATAAAACATCCAGTCAACCCCCAATGTCAACACTTAGGATTTGCATTCAGCCTCATACTCGCACCTTACATCAGCAATCAGGCAGGAAATATATCTGAAGGAAAAACGGGTTTCCAAAGAGTAGAAAAAATAACTTTATTTAAGAACGTGCAGGATTTTTACCTTTGCGTCTACTTTCTCAATCATATTATAAAAGCTGATTTCCTGTGGTTGCAGCTAAAGGACCACTCAGTCGCGATGTGATTTCTTTTAGACTGCATAGCAGGTGCCTATAAATAAATCATGTCTGGACACAGTAGCCTAAACGCATACAGAGGTATCATAATTATCATAGATCAAAAGCTGATGACATTACAGCGTTGGACCGGTCCTATCCCGTGTCAGTTCCGCGGCTGCCCATCTTTACGTTGTTTCATTATTGAGTTATGGCATGCATAATTTAACACCGACAGATATGGATCCATCCATTGAGAGAGTGTGGAAAGAACAGAGGGAGAGAGAGGGAGAAAAAACAGTCAGGGAGAAAATGAGTGATATCATCTGAGCAAGCATTCCCTTTTTTCTTTCCCTGTTACTTTCTCCCTGTTTTCCAGTTTACTGTTTCCCATCGTATCCACTTTATCCCTCTCAGTTTATATTTCTTTGTGCATTTCGTTTTTTTGTTGCAAATGTGTGCAGTTTATTGAAATGGAAGAATGTTTAAAAATATGGGCATGGGTTTGCTAAGGTATTTATTTTAGCACATACTCACACATATCTGTGTGTTACAGGTTTGCAGCCATACACAGAGTATAGTTTTGTGCTTGTGGCCTGTACATCTGTGGGATGTGGAGCCAGCTTACCATCCACCGGACGCACCCTGCAAGCCAAGCCTGCTGGTATACGCACACACCCGTGCACGCACATATACACACACAAATACTACAGTATTTCAAATGTATTTTTCAAATGTACGTCTAATTTACAACCCAATCACTAGATATTTTTTGTTGTTTGACACAGAACATTATCACAGCCTGTTATAATTTTAATAAATACTGAAATTAAGTATCTCTGAAATTCATTATTTTTGTTTTTACAGTGTACCTTGTCTCTTTCTGATTTCTTCTTCACATCTATGCTCTTCTTTCTGCATTTAATTGGTTTTCCCCTGTGCTTCCTCACTGTCCAGTATTTTGTAAACCTTTAAGCTTTTGGCTTTTTCATTTTATTCGAATGTGAACACTTTAAATCATTGCTGTTTGTTGTTGTTGTTTATTTGATTTTTAAATAAAAAAAAACTTCAATTAATATTATTTTTCCTCTATTTTCATCCATATCTCATTTAACCTTTTCACTTCTCTTCAGGTTTTCTTGAAATCCATTGCACGTCTCTTCTCTTAGATTTCCTGCTATTTCCTTTTTATTTAAATATGATTTTTTTTTTGGTCTTTTCTGCACTTTTAAGCTATTGTATCTTTGTCCTTTCTTCTGTTTCTTTCTTCTGTTTCTTCTGTCTTTCTTCTGTCCTTACCTTTGTCTTTAATTCTTTTATTTGGACCTACTTTTTCTTCTTTCTATTTCCTTGCACTTATGCTTGTGTCTCATTCTTAGGTAATCTCACATCATCCTAAATATATGAGTTTTGGTAGTTGGACTGAATATATGTACAAAATATTTAATTAAGCTGCAAAAAAATAGATTTTGAACCACCAATGTTACTTTGAATTTTAAGTCATAAAATGATAATACTTAAATTTTCATTGTCATCCTGTATTAATGTCATCTGTCATTTCTTCTCATGCTTTGGGTTTTCTTTTTTCCAATGTTAATAATTTGATCATATATATTGCGCACAGCATTTCAGTGCTTTACTTGTTAACCAAACAGGGCTCTTAGTTAATGAACAATAAGCTTTGAGTTTATGCTTTCCCCATAAAACAGCCAGGTGTCTCTACACAAAACGGTGTTATTTACTGTTTTGGAACAGAAGTAGGACTGCTGACTAAATATAGATGCAAATAAATACTTAAGCGGGCTCTCATTTGTTTTTCTTTTCTTCCTTTTTATACTTCAGGTGTGTGGTCAAATCCCAGACACCTAGTAATAAACACATCTGCAGTGGCGCTGTACTGGGATGAGCCATCCCAACCTAATGGACACGTCTCCCAGTACAGGCTGAACAGAGACAGTCAAACTATTTTTAGCGGAGATCACCGTGACCGGAATTTTACGGACACTGGACTCTTGCCAAACCGCAGGTAAAGAGGATGAACTCACGCATTTATGCATGCAGAAATACAAACACGCGTGTCCATGTACAGATGTCACACATACAAAAACACTTGACATGTAGCTCCACAGTTAATCATCCCTGCGTTTGTGTCTTTATACTTGGATCACCCTAATTTAAAAGCATTCCCATCGCCCCATCCACGCCTCTCTCAGGACTGCACTCTGCATATGTCTGTTTGTGTCATTTAATGAGCAAATATTTGACATGCCAATGACTGATGCAAACATTGCCACGCACACAAATTAAAATCACGAATCAGATCTGGCTTTTGCTTGCAGACAGCAGTGAAGCGTTGATTTTATTTATCTGTTTATTTTCATTTAACCTTTATTAATCCGTGTCTTTTTTCCAGTGCGGATGTTTTGTTTTAAATATGGGAACGATACCTTCCACTCCCTCCTATTTTGTCTCTCCCGTTTCTCCTCGAGCTTCTCTCTCCCAAGACAATTTCTCCTTACTCCAAATAGAATTCCTGGGATAACACCCTGCAGTACTCCAATCTCTCTATGTGTGAATGAAAGAGAAAGAAGGGAGGAAGAAGATAGGACTGTATGTGTGTGTGACGTTTAATTTTCCTTAATTCCAGATAGTCTGCCAGAAGGCATTCCTGCTCCGACCCTTCGCTTCTCATGGCTTCTCTCGCTTCTTATTCCCTTCTCTTCCTTCTCACCCTCCCTCCCCTCCTATCCTTTCCTTCTTACCTCATTCCCTTCCTCTTCCCCTTCTTTTCCCAATTTAGCCCTGCGCCAAGAATTACACAGGGAGCACCGGCCCCATTATCCAGACAGACTTGTGTGTGCATGTGCGAGTGCGCATGCCTACATGCCTTTGTGTGTGTGCGTGTGTATGTGCGTGAGACTGCTCAAAGTGGCCATTGATTATTTATGACAATGTTGATTAGCTGTCACTTTGCTTCAGCAGCCCAGGAAGTGTCTAAGATGACGAGAGAATTAACCTATTCCCTCTGGCTGGCCCCGCAGGACACACACACACACACACACAGAACCACATTCGCAGCCAAACAGATGCAAATGCCTCAGTCGCCGATTACCTGCTCCACACACACACAATTTGACTTTTGATATCCCAAGGCACTGTTTACATTTAAGTAAATATCTTCCAGTGATGAAGTGTTTAACTTCATTCTCCCACTGAAACCTTATGCCATCATAAAAATTCTCCTTCTCCATCACTCTATCTCTTCTTCACTCTCTTCCTCTCATGATTTCTGTCCCTCTGTCTTTCTATCTCTCCTTGACATAGTTGGTGTGTCTCAGTGAGCCATATTTATTTATGTTTTTCTGTGTGTGTGTGTGTGTGTGTGTGTGTGCCTGTGAGAGTAACATATGAGTGGTTTTAATACCTTTTCCAGAGTGCGTTCTAACCCAGTGCAGAGGCACTAATGGCCTCCTGTTTAAAACGCTCTGTACAGGAACAATAACCCAACACCCGCTGCCTATTAACACATGTGTGCTAGAGTTTATAGCAAATTAAAGGCTTTTAATGTTAAATGGTGGCCCACTTACACAGCTAATGTAGGCTTTAGCACCAACCAGCCACACGCTCTTAAAAGGGAAATCTATCTTATGATGTCATTGTCAAAAGAAGTAGAGAGTGGGTCACGAGCGGCAGCAAGATGAATGAAATCGAGAGAGCAAAGGTGTATAACAAAGATTCATCACAATGATAGTTATTACAGATAAATAGAAAATGCCACAGAATATCATTAAAATGTTGAAAACTAAACTTTGCTATCCTTTCTTCAATTCACAACTTTTAAGCTCTATGTTTGTCTTTTTAGCGTTTTATTGATTAATATGATTTATAATTTATTTATAATTTTTTGTCTTCCGGTTCTGCATTGGCTTCATAGTGTAGTAGTTTACCCAATCACCCAAAACATCCCTTTGCATATCAAATCGAAATCAAGGCATCGAGTGTAAAAAGCTGTGGTGACCTCTTGCAGTTAAGGAATCAGCTAAAATAGGCTTCTTCGTTCAAATATCTCTATTCTAACCAAACAAAAAATTATGGGTGAAATAAAATTATTTGCACATTTGCCTTACTGCATGAAGATGAAAAAAATAATGCTTGTGCTAAAAAAATTTCCTGTTAGTCTGAACTTACAGAGCACAGATTTTTTTATGAAGTTCATAATATATTAAGATGAAACTCTCAATAGGCTCAACTCAAAAAACTGTTGAGTTGATATTATAGTTAAGATATTACTTTTAGGGGCTGGTCACATTGCATATACATTAGTAGTTGTTTTCTATTTCTGACTGGAGACATCGGGGAGAAGAGTACTGAAAAACTGACCCTTAGCCTGGTTCTGCCGCAGGTTTCTTCCTGTTAAAAGGGAGTTTTTCCTTCCCACTGGCGCCAAAGTGCTTGCTCTTAGGGGGTCATTTGATTGTTCGGTTTTCCTCTTTATGTATTATTGTAGGGTCTACCTTGCAATATAAAGCGCGAGAGACTGCACTACTTGTGCAATTTTTTTTCTGTTTTTGAGGGGTGTCAGAGGAGCACGTTATCAGATATTAGTCATCACATCAATTGTGATCAAATTTTCATTTGTTTCACCCAAACTGATTTTAAGCTTTAATTTTTTTTTTGGTCTCTGCTTCAAACCAAGGTGTCAAGGAGGCCTTTATTACGTGTTATAAGGCTTAATGTAAAATAGCCTAACTCTTCAGTCAAATTGCATTTAATTTTCTGCTTTTAGTTTGACATTTTTACCAACACAGACAGCACAACAGTTTTTCTTCAGATTGCTGATGTTGGTAAAAAAAAAAAAAAAAAACCCTACCCACCATAACGGTATAATAAATGTTGGC